>CAUYQV010136783.1:0-34756 GCA_963574575.1 Galagoides demidoff | reverse complement strand
GAGAAAATGACATGAAGGCTGTGTTGATCAGTTTGATGGAAGTATTTCGGATTGCATGCGAAAACCCCACACTGTACCCCAGAAGTGCATTAATGTACATAGTTACCATTCAATAAAATTAAAAAAAAAAAAAAAAAGAATTTCCTGACCTCTTGGGCCTACCTGCTAAAGAGTGACGATCCCCCGAGAATCAGGACACCCCCTGTACGATCACAATAACTGAACCCTGGGTATTTTTACTAGTGGAAGGTAAGTCATTCTCTTTTCTGATAGACATGGGGGCCACCTTCTCCTTGCTGCCATCTTATAAAGGCTCTTGAAAACAGAGATCTCAGTGGTGGATATTAATGGTAATTTACTGCATCTTCATGCTACTACACCCTTGTGGTGCTCACTCTCTAGACACTCTTTCTCACATTCATTCCTTATTATTCCTTAATGCAACATCCCCTACTAGGCAGAGATATCCTCACAAGATTACAAGCAACCCTGACGATTCCTGCTGGCTCCCACCTCTCACTACTCATCCTGCTCCTCTTTAACTCCTCCCATACATCTGCCCCATTCTCATAATCTGACCTCCGCATAGACTCCATAGTGTGGGATACCTCTCTTCTTTCTGTAGTCCTCTATCGTTCACCCATTCTCATTGCCCTCTGACCCCAACATTCATATCCTTCCTTTAAACAATATCCAATCCCCACAGCAGCCCTCAGGGGCATTAAACCACTCATCCTCAAACTCCTGCCAGCTGGTATTCTCAAACCTACTAACTTGCCCTACAACACTCGCATTCTTCCTGTTAAAAAAAAAAAACAAACTTATGGGTCATATTGGTTAGTGCAAGACATATAGGCTATTAATGAAATTGTTCAGCTTATTCACCCAGTAGTCTCTAATCCCTATACCCTCCTATCTACAGTTCTACAGTTCCTTCCAGTACCTCCCACTACATCCTTTAGATCTTAAGGATGCCTTCTTTACCATCCCTATCCATAAGCTCTCCCAACCTCTCTTTGCCTTCCCCTGGACTGACCCTGATTCCTCCACCTGCCAACAACTCACCTGGACAGTTCTTCCACAAGAATTTAGAGACAGTTCTCATTACTTTGATTAGGCACTTTAGGCCAACCTCTAGCAGTTAACTTTACCAAAAAATTCCACAGTTCTTTAGTATGTGGATAACCTTCTCTTATGCAACCCCACTGCCTCCTGGGAAGACACCATTCGCTCACTCTCCTTCCTTGCTAAGAAAGGGTATAGAGTGTTCCCTTCCAAAGCCCAGTTAACCTCTCCCTCTATCCAATAACTCGGTATTGTCTTACAAAATTGAGAAAAACTTATTCCCCTTGACCGTATTTAGACTATCTCCTCCTTACTCCTTCCCAAACAAAAAATGACCTCCTCTACTTCCTGGGGGTTCCAGGATATTTTAAAACCTTAGTTCCTAATTTCGTGGCCTTGGCTAAACCTCTATACATCACCACTAAAGGTTTCCCAACAGACCCACATCAGCTTTGGTCAAGTACTTTCCTCTCCCTATAATCCTCTCTCTCCCAAGTACTCTCCTTCCATATCCCTGATCCCTACTATCTATTTTAACTTGCAGTGTCAGAACACAACAATGTGCAGTAGGGGTCCTAACACAGAAACCTCACATTAATCACCTCCCAATAGCATTCCTCTCAGATAGAATTCACAGCCTTAAGCTGGCCCCCTGGCCTCTGAGCGATGGCAGCCACATCCCTCCTTTTCCTGGAGGCCCAGAAACTTACCTTACCTACATATCTACCTTCCCATAACATTCCATCCCTTTTAAAACACCAATACTTATCATCTTTAATTTCTGCACATTACTTGCCCTTTATAGAAAGTGAGATGTGGAACCAGATCCTAACTCTCTTTATAGAAAACCCAAACCTTCACTTTCTTGCTGGCCTGGCATATAACCCCTCATCTTAATTAGCTGACCTTCACTCACATGACCTTCACACTTCTTAGAACTAGTTCCATGATTGCTGGCCTTTAATCATGGTAACACTACTACACCCTTTTCACAAAATCTCCCTCTTTCCCTTACCTAACCCTGAAGACAACTGGTTTATCAACGGCAGTTCTTCTAAGCCCTGTGCTCGCTCCATTGCCAAGGTAGGCTTTGCTATTATGTCTTCCTCCCACATTATCACTTAGACTACTCTGCATCTCCCCCCTCCACATCTCCTCACAACAGGCAGAACTCTTAGCCCTCACTAAAGCCTTACAATTTGCACGAGCCTGCTCCATCAACATATACATAGATTCTAAGTATATTTTCCACATAAATCATCACTATGCAGCCATATGGCAGGAATTACCCTCCAAGCTGCCTCTATTATTAATGCCACACTCATTAAAAACCTCCTAAATGCAGCCACTCTCCCAAAGGAAGTAACCATCATCCACTGTAAAGGCCACCAAAATAAAAGAGATTCAACTTCCAAAGCCAACCAAAAAGCTGATATAGAAGCCAAAAGAGCAGCTCAACGCTCTTACACCACCCTCAAACTCATAAAGCCAGTACTTGTCCTTCAATAAAATCTCTCCAGTATATACATCAAGGAAGAGGACAATTATCAGCATCTTCCTGCATGGGAAGGATGGTTCCTTTAACAGGGAAAATTTATTCTTCCTTCCTCCCAAGCACAAATTATTCTCTCTTCCCTCCACAATAATGTTCACGTTGGCTTCAAGCCTCTTTACACCCTTCTTTCCCCACCTCTTTTTCACCCATGACTATTTTCTCTTTTAAAATAGATAACCTGGTCTTGCATAATCTAAACCTGGATCTCACTCTCAGGGGCCATAAAAACACCCCCTTTTCCCACATATCAAGCCCAGGACCAACCCCCTACAAAAGACTGTCAGATTGACTTCATCTATATGTCTCCTGAACAAAAATATAAATTTCTTATACTTTGGGTTGATACCTTCTCAGGATAGGAAGCCTTTCTCACAATAGGCAAGAAAACCCATGAAGTTGTCTCCACCCCTTTTTATTACATTCTAGATTTAGCCTCCCCAACTTGATTCAGAGCAACAATGGCCTACCTTTCATTAGCCAGATCATTTCCCAATCCTCATAAGCCCTAGGAATTCAGTGGCACTTACATGTGCTTTACAGGCCCCAATCATCAGGGAAAGGAGAACAAATGAACATCCTTAAACAACATCTCACAAAATTTGTACTACAACACAAACAAGATCGGATTAATTTCCTCCTCATTGCTTTACTCTGTGTTCACTCTACCCCCTTGCAAACCTCTCTTTCACAGCCCTTTTGAAATAACATATGGCAGCACTATTATTCTGGGCCCAGGACCCCCTCCAGACTCTATCATAGGAAACTATTTTCCCATCCTCTAGGAAACTAGAGGCTAACTTAGAAAAACAATAAACTAGCTCCCAGCTCAACCTCCAGCAGAGAAAGTTAGAGATCAGTTGGCAGGACAAGTTTTCCTCAAATCTCCCTTGCCCTGCAGAACTCTATCCTGTCATTGGACAGGCCCTCACACTGTTCTCTACAGCACCCCCATGGCCCTGTCCATCTTTTGGATCCCCCCAGTCTGGATCCACCAATACTGAATAAAGCTGTGTCCTACAGTAAAACTTCCAACACTGGAAGACCCCCATTGGTAATCTCAAGTACTCTTCCCCACCACCTTAAGACTTTTCAGGATCCCCAGACAGTCTACTTTCCATAAATGTGTAACATTCCTCCCTTTTCTCCATATGCCTTGGCTACTCTCACAATTCAAAACTGGTATGACCTCTTTGAAGCCTTTCAAAATCTATGGGGACAAGGCACCTTCCAAGACTTTCCCGCTGAGGAAACCAAATTTTTCCTCTTCCTACTTCTTTTCCTTCTGGCTACCCCTCCTGTCAGTTCTGGCCTTTCTCCCCTCCCCATCAACCCTGAAGGAATGCACAGGTTGTCTTGCTACCTGACCCTTGTATATACATGAATACCTTAACAACCCCCATTCCCACATCAACTAAGCCTGATTCTTACCTCACACACCCTCTTTCACTAGCTACACTTAACATACCAGCACACTGTTTCAATGTTGCCAAATCCTCTGAATGTTCTTATGGAGGAAAGAGGTACTGGACCCGCAAAATAAACACTGGAAGCTCTGGAGGTGGAATGAGGACTACTGCCTGCTGGACATACCTCACACATGTAAGATTATCAGATGGAGGAGGAGTCTAGGACATAGCACATCAGTGAGGGACAAAACAAAATCATAAAAAACTGCACTTCCAGTTTAACCCTATAAAGGATTAGATCTCTTGTCCTACAAGACTTACAACACTGCCTTATTCCCTGGCTTTTAAACACCTCCTTCTCAGCTGCCCTGCACTCTTCCTCCCCCCCCATCCCCCCCAGGATGCTGGATGTGCCTTTCTCTATACCAAAATCTTTTCAATCCCATGAAAAGATTCCTAACACGTATCACTCTTCCATTCTGGCAGAAAATAACATAGCTCTGATTGGCCCCATAACTATGGACTTTCTAGCCCTAGCATCCCTCAATTTAACCTGCTTCAATCTCACCAGTACAAGAGACTCTGTAGGCTTTATAAAGCCTGATCTCTGTTTCCTCAATTCAACTTTTCCCTTATCTGCCTCTCTGCCTCTCCCGGAATATTTTTCCTCTGTGGCTGCTCCATCTATTGGTACCTACACGCTAACCATTCTGGTCTTTGTCCCAGAGTTTTCCTCACCTCCCCCAAGTCTCCTTTGTGAATGACTTCTCCCTAATTCAGGCCCTGATGCATTCCCCCTATATAGTGGCTGGAATTGGCATGGGCACTGCAGGCATAAGTACATCAACCCACTTTTACCACAAACTGTCCCTAGAACTTACTGAAGACATGGGAAAAGTAGCAGACTCTTTAGTCACCCTACAGTCCCACATTAATTCTTTAGCTGCAGTGGTCCTCCAAAATCACCAAGCCTTAGATTTAATTATAGCAGAAAAAGGATGCACATGCGTTTTTTCTGAGGGGAGGAATGTTGCTTCTTTGTTAACCAGTCAGGAATAATTACAGGCAAAGTAAAAGAACTCCGAGAACAAATCAAACAGAGACAAACAGATCTTGAATCATCTAATCCCTGGTCCTTATTGGATTCCCGGACTCCTTGATTATTTTCTATTTTAGGGCCACTAATTATGATCTTTTTCTTTTTCAGTTTCTGACCAATAATTTTCTGCCTCATCTTCTGATTTACTGACCAGGCAGTTACCCTAAAAGTTCTTATCTTCGCCCTAGTGGATATCAACCAGTTTACACAGAAGACCCAACAGTGTTCCTGCGTCACCACTCCCTTCCCCCTTACTTTTTTTTCCTTATAGGTACCCCACACTGACCCTGAACTGCAAGAAGCAGTGAAAAGACATCATGCCCAATCACCCCGCCTCCTTATTATAGACTAAAAAGACGGGGATGAGAGGGCTGAATGTAGGGACCTGCCCAAATAAAACATCCTGTCCAGGAAGGAATGCACAAATGTCCCACCCTGGGACGAATAAATGTACCAATCCCTACCCCTCTAAACTTTTATATTATCATCCACCCATGCAGTGACTTCCTTTTTGAACTCAGCTCACTCATATCCGAGTGGAATAAAAGCCATGTTACCCACATAGAACCCGGACTCTGATCCCTTTCATTCATGTTTTGAAATAATCTCTCATTTTTGGTTCTTAACCTCTCAGATTCTTCTGGTTTGCCCAGGAGTGAAGGGATTCCTGGGATGTAAGATTTTCAGTTTTATAACTAGACAGTTCCAGGATGTGGGACTTCCAGTGCTAAAATCAAGAAGTCTTGGGCAAACTAAAAGGAGTCAGTCCCTGGAAAATAATATCTGAAAAATAATGGCTGGTCAAAGTATGAAGGACTTTTAAGGAAAGGCAGAGGCATTTAATCTTAATACAGAAAGTAAAGTTACTATAACATTTTTGATTAGAGAACTGAGAGGAAAAAAATAGCACTTAGATTAGTATGGCGTAAGAGGAAAGGAAGAATGTAGCAATCCAAGTCCAAGGTGATTAGGGCTTAAGTATCCATGTTAGAGGTGACAAATAAATTTGTATTTATTTAATACTTATTATATTTGAGGTACTATCCTAGATTTATCCTACATAAATTATCTACCAATTTACCCTGAAACTCAGATATGGAAATTTTATAAATTTTAGAAAAGTGTATTTATTCATGCACTTAACCATTTCCCAGATACATTTTGAATGCCTTCTATATGACATGCCAAGTTCAATACTTGTTTGCCAAAGCCAAGATTTTAAAGTAGATTTGGCTACAAAGTTCACTGCGTGTATCAGAAGTATTAGAAGAAGATAATTCAAAGGAAGAAGTAACAAAAATGATAAAATATAATGATACACTGGATTTCTAAAGTGAAAAACAGAAAAGAAAAATAACTAGAAGATTTCTATGCTAGGAAACTTTAAGTACTTGACTTTTGATAGAAAGTATTTAGAAAGTAGAGTCGGACAAACTGCGTTTGGAATCACAAAAGGACATTCAAACAGCAGCTGGAAATATAAGTATGAATGTAGTTAAACCATGACATTTCAGTACCCACCACATATCATTTATTTAGGCTCTAACTAGTTATATCTCTATTTAATCCTTTTTATTTGTATATTTTCTATGGCATAGGGAATTTTTATAGCATCATGACAGTAAACCAAACTGTATTTGAATAAAGCTGGATTTGCACATAAGTACCTTATAGACTCTCTTTCTTCCTATTTCCATGAAGGAGAAGACCATAAATTTCCTATCTCTCTTTGTCAAAGTTACATATGGCCTATATTTTAGTTTTAAGATACTTAGCTCAAAAACTTCCTATACTTTTTATCCATGAATATTTCCTATCTTAAATTTCCCTTGCCTTATTTTCAGTGATCACCCTTTTGTATTTTAAATGATCACTGTATGAGGTGGTCTACAAGGATAAGCAGAAATTCAATAATGTTAACTACAATAGCAAGTTTAAAAATACATTTTTACTATGGAAATTAAAAAATATATGTTCAAGTAGGCAGAAGTACCTAATTGATAATTAAATCTAATCAAGCATTCATTAAAAAAAACTGATGTTTATCATTTATCCCTGTTAAAGATAAAGCCACATGTTTTCTCATTATCTTTATGGTGAAGTCCCTAATTTGGAATGTCTGAAAGACTATGTACTTAATTTTTTTATTATGGTCAGAACAATTTATATATTCTAAATAATTTCTAAAAATTAAAAAGGTAAAATCAAACATTAACAGCAGAAGTTGTAGTGTTTTCAAAAGATAACTATGTATTTCTAAGATTCCTCACACTATCTCTAGTTTTCTAACTATTGTATATAAATGGCATAAAAATAATATACATTAGTGAAAGAAAAAAGTGAAACATCATAGCCAAATACATTGAAATAAATAAACCAATAATAAATCAATAGATAAAGATTCTCCAAATGAGCTTTCATAAAGTACAAAATCTTAGATCACCTCACAGTGTAGAACCTTTAATTTATGGCACAGTTACTTTCAGTTTAAACAGCTTCTGGTTCTATGGTTTTTAAAAAAATGGCCCTCCTTTTTTTTTTTTCTATTTAAATAGGAAATGCTATGGTGTTTAAAGTCCAGTTGCCTTCTCCCTCTTCTTCCTTTTCTTCTTCCATTCCTTCCTTTAACATATAGTTCTACTATTTGCAATTCAACTGAAACTTACACTTGCAAAAGCTCCAAACCAATAAAAGTATAAGAACTTGAATGTCCATTAATTTTTAAAGTTTAGGCTCAACGCCTGTGGCTCAAGTGGCTAAGGCGCCAGCCACATACACCTAAGGTGGCGGGTTTGAATCCAGCCCAGGGCCGCCAAAACAATGGCGGCCGCAACCAAAAAAATGGCTGGGTGTTGTGGTGGGCACCTGTGGTCCCAGCTATTTGGGAGGCTGAGGCAGGAGACTCGCTTGAGCCCAGGAGTTGGAGGTTGCTGCGAGCTGTGATGCCACAGCACTCTACCCAGGGTGACAGCTTGAGGCCCTGTCTCAAAAAAAAAAAAAAATTTTTTTTTAAACTTTAGATACTATGCTGTAAATTACAATAGATTTATATCTAGTATATATTACAGCTGCTCAAATAAGCCAGAAAGAGCACTATTTTAATCAGAAGATAGCATCCAGCTCGGCGCCTGTGGCTCAATCGGCTAAGGCGCCAGCCACGTACACCTAAGGTGGCGGGTTCGAATCCCCAGCCCGGGCCCGCCAAACAACAATGATGGCTGCAACCAAAAAAAAATGGCCGGGCAGTGTGGCGGGCACCTGTGGTCCCAGCTACTTGGGAGGCTGAGGCAGGAGACTCGCTTGAGCCCAGGAGTTGGAGGTTGCTATGAGCTGTGATGCCATGGCACTCTACCCAGGGGGATAGCTTGAGGCTCTGTCCCAAAAAAAAAAAAAAAAAAAAAAAGAAGAAGATAGCATCAATTCTGGCTTTGGAAGAATTCAGAGAATTCTGAAGTAATCTTTTCAAATTTTTAAAAATGAACACTGCTCCTGGAACACTACTGAAACAAAGGTGAGATCAGTTTGAAATTTGAAAGATGATTTTTCCTTTTATTAATTACCTGAAAGGGATGGAATACAGTATACAACCTGAGACCAATCTCCTTACACTCATAATATTCTATGTATTCCAAATATGAAGTTAATCCCAAAGGTCAAAAAATAACCAGGAGAATATATAGTTATATTTAAATAGGGCATAGTAGGTTCTTAGTATTTACTGAATGACTAAGTAAGAGAAAAATAACAATAATAAATTAAACAAAGGTGTGTCTTTCTAATATTTCCTTGAATCAAAGTTTTACATTTTTAGATACATCTTATCAAAATATATAACCCAAAATTATACAATCAACCTGTACAAGGTAAACATATACTGTGAAAATACAAGACTACATGTCGAAGAGCTGATGACTTTTAACAACTCCTGAATAGGAGAAAGCATGGTATTGAGAAAGGAAAATAACTTTTACCTGAGGAATTTTAATATGAGTTTCTTTTAAATTATCAGGTCTAGAGAGACATTAAAATGAGATGGAAATCACATCCTACTTCCCCCTTCAGCTAAGTATTCATCTCTTGAAACTGCTTCCAATTCCCACAAGTAGCTATAAATTAACTATGCAACACTGGATGCTATAACCCATACCATATAGCCTAACACTGTATAGCCAATCACTAATCAATGTTATTTCTGTAAACCAGTGAGAATCCCTCAAAGACATCTCTGTATCATCCCACTCCCCCCTTCCCCACTCCTCTTTTTTTGCTTCTAATATCTCTCTTGTGATAAAGGCCAAACGGAGTTCATATCCAAGGTTACTTGGGTCTGAGGCTTCTGGGCAGCCTTCCTCACTTGGGCTCAAGCAAACTCTTTAAATTGTATTTTGTGCTTCAATCTCTTCCTTTTATTTTAGATTTATAGTATTTAAGAAAAAATTTTTTTCTGCCATTCATTTGCTAACTTTATGACTTGGACATAAAGTCCAAAGATATCTAACCTCTTTGAACCTCGGTTTACTCATTCTTTTTTTTTTTTTTTTTTTGGCCAGGGCTGGGTTTGACATATGGGGCCAGTGCCCTATCCTTTTGAACCACAGGTGCTGCACCGGTTTACACATTCTTAAGATGAGGATGAACAATAATATATTTTCTAAATGGAGCTGTTTTGAAGATTAATTTAGATATCAAACACAGAGCTTTTCATATAAGAAAACTGTAGTGATTACAAAGGGACTGTCAGCTGCACAGAGTAACAAGTGCTAAGCATTATCAGCCAGCTTAGGTTACAAACTATTTTCTTCTCATGTAACTCATGGATAGGTTCATTTTTGAGCAAGGCTTATTTTTTTCATCTTATGAATGCTACAGAAGATTGTGTGGTGTAATTGGTAAAGCCAATGTGCTATATTAGGGATTGGAGACTTAATTTCTTTAATAGTGGGGGTAAGTGAAGATGATATAAATGTAAGGGAAAAGAAGAGATTGAGCCATGGAAGGTTTGGCTACCTCCATAGTGATGCTATAAAAGAAATACTGCACTTAACCAATAGCCCTATCAAAAGGCTTCTATATGAAAAATGGAAACATAAGGCTATTCCTTGAAATTTTAATTATAAATGTTTATAGTCTAATTTTATGAAACAGACATGTACCAATTTAAGATTAAATAGAAAACAATTATGAAAGGTTATTTCTGTGCATAGGATTATCTTGAATATTAGATCCTTCAGAAGTTTTTCATTTTATTGATCTTTATAGCATCATAAATTAAACATAAACACCAACTATGGAGACCACAGAGATGTGGCATTGAGTGGAACAGAGAAACCCTACCACAAATAACAAAAAGAGAAACACACTTAATAACAAATAAAGAAAGCTCATGTGTCACAATAAAAGAAACAAACCCAGATGAAGCCAGAGATCATCAAGGAGCTGGGTGCCATGGAACAAATGCCACAGCACACATAATCCCCCCCAAGAAGCCAGTTCCACATTCCAGCCTGAGAGCCCTCCTGCATACATGCTGTCATAGAGAAAGTAATACCCTGATGGATGCTGTAGGCTGTGACTGAAGATGATGCCAATGGTAGACTTCTTATACATTCTCATGGGAAATGGAGAATTGCCTGGATGAGGTGGCAGAAAGAAATGGGTTATATAATATTTTGTACTAGGAGTCATAATCCTGGTGAAAATATCTGTGGAAAATGTGGTGATGAGATGATATCAACCTTGTCTTTCAAAAGTCTTTGTTGGTATTATAAATAGTGCCTTCCAGTTCTTTGCTTTTCCCTACTAATGTTTCAAGAAGAAATTAATTTTTTACAAAATCAGTTTTAAGAGAAAAAACTGATAATTATAACTTGTAAAAAATTTAAAGAGGATAGCTATAATTTTATTGACTCAATAAATTCAACTTTATGAGGCTGTGAATTTGTCATGCTATTCATTTCAAAGCTTTTTCTTAAACTTTCTAAGGATGATATTCCCCCTGTGGTTCTACATACACTACCTAGTATTTTAGACAGTACCATTTTTATGTTTTCTTAGCATTCTAAGATAATATTTCTGCAATGAAGTATTATGATGACAATACTTGTCTGCATATAATAGCTAGAGTGGCCTGCATAAGTAAATGTGCACAGAAATATGTTACATTGTAAAGTAAAAAGTAAGGTCTTAAAATTCACAGGCTATTGAAATCTTTTTATTTACTCGTCATATTTTGAGGTATACATACCTTTTCTCTTAGCTACTCAATAATGTCCCTGCTTTGGAAGTAGTCTTAATAAACAATGGTCTGCTACTATTTTGATAAATCTGCTTTCTAAAAATAAGGAAATCTATTTACACTATGGTTTAACACCATAAGAATAAGAAATTAAACTTCCCCCCAAAACAAAGAACATAGGTCAAATTTCATATAAAATATTTTGTTAAAGGATCATGAATCTCTTGACTGATAATTTCTTCTAGATGATAAGAATGTTATTAAGATACTAGTAGCAAAAATTATTTAAATAACCTAATACATTCTTTGAAAAAGAACAAATCTTCTACTTTACACAAAAATAGGGGAATTATATTTAGTTTTCATTCAATAATCACTTTCAGAAGCTATCCTGCATTTGTGTTAATGGGACAAGAGTATCACCAATTTAATGCAAATCTTCAGCTATCAGAGACAGACATACATAGCTGAACAAACTAGAATCCTGTCTTTAGCCAATATGAATTTAAAAATAAATTACCCGATTCAAAGGAAATCTTTATGGAATTAGGTGGTAGTAACAATCAAGTTGTCTATTTGGGCTCTAGCCATTTCAATGTGATACTGTGACTGCTAAAAAATAAAGTTAGACAACAGTGTATCATAAAAATATAGAAATTTCCCTCTAAAACAGATGTCTTTTCCCCTTTGGTACCCTCATCCCTTTCAGCCAAGTGCAAAGTGCAAGGCAAAATAAATTGAGGCAAAAGGAAAATGAATAAGAAAAATGGTGAGGGCGAGCATGTTGTTGATCATGTAAGAAAACACATGCAAAATATACCTCAGATACACTATAGGTAGATGAGCACGAGGGAAGCCGAGCCTGGTTTTGCAGTGGGGAAAAGAAAACACTGTTAAAGAGGAAATGAAAGCATAGTAAGGGTCTCAGGGTTTAGATGGCTCTAGCACCAACACACTGGCCAGATAATACAACAGCCTTATAAGCAGACACTTGAGAATGAAAATATCTCAAGCCTCAAGTCATTTGAAGGAGAACTTTGTGATTAAAAAAAAAATACCTTGCTAAAAAAAAAAAATCCATGACAGAGATGATTTCCTCCAGTCTGAATCTGGCAGGACCTTGCTAAGAAGATGCTCATTTAAGGGAGAAAGTAGAACACTGGACAATTTTTTCTATGGTACCACACTAATCTTTATTGGCTTAACGCTAGCAAACTATGTATGAAGTAGTTTATAGGATAACTCTACTGTACCTTCTCAGATTATTCTCTAAAGAGGGCACCAAAGACAGCTCCAGTATTGTGATTCTGATTTCTTGTCCTACTATTTCATTCTCAGTATTACTGTATCTCTCTTTTTCTTTTTTCTCTTCCTCTACACATACATATAATATGGCAATAGCAACCCCATAAAATATACAAAATATATAAAAAACTTAAATACAGAAGTATTCTCCAGACTTATCTTTTATTAGACTATTTCATTGATTTTTTTGAACAGCCATGTTATCACTGATTTTTTAATAAAACAGTTATACTTAAAACCATGTTTAACCTTTATGACTTTGAATTGATCATTTTCTGGCCTGTTCTTACTTTCTAGGTTGTCACATTCCCATGTTCAATTCTCTGTCCTCTTCTTTCGTTAGGTTGTCACAATCCATGTGAGCTGAAATTGTTATGTAATCATTGTCTAGTTACATATGCTGCATCAAGTTCCAAAATAGAAACAGGGTGGAGAAAAGAGGGTATTGGAGGTGATAGTGGAGAAATCAGAAACACACTTATTATCAGATTTGTTCTTTAACAATATTTCTAGTACCTAGCACAGCTGGAGTAGCAGGTGCTAAGTGTTTACTGAATGAGTAAATATAAAAATGCTTTCTCTTCAATCCTTGAAAAATTGAACTGATGAAATAATAATATTCATAAATTTTAAAGCTTACAATTACAAAGATTGATACTTAAAAGTATCATTGCCACTTATAGCTTTGAAGTACTTTCTAAAATATGCTTGATTCTGTACATATTAAGAAATTAAACATTTTTCCAATAATACACCCATATGAATTTCTTTAGCAAAATGCTAATTCTAAATATACCTTGCCATGCATATTTGTTCTGTTTCTATAACTATACCCATAAACATGAAAAAGTATTTTTCAAAACAGTTTGAGAGATTTTATCTTTTTTTCCCCACTCAGTTCTACATTTTCTGCTACTAGGGAGATTTACTTTAAATCTTTTATTAGTGTTTTATTTTTGTACTGAAGTCAATTCTGTGGAGGGCAATTCCATGATTAGCATTAAACATTTCATAGCTGCATGACTTCCATTTTAAATGATGTCCTAGGCAAGTGATTTTGTAGGTATTATATGAGTTTTTCTTTAGGAGGGGTTGAAGCATAGGATAAGATAGACTTTTCTTATTTTTAGTGGAACTGAAACCTCAGAAGTGAATTAAATTTTCACATTAAGGGACTTCTAATAAAGTGAAAAGTGAAAAATCAGCTTTTTTTTCCAAAAGAAATAATCCTAAAATTGATTCACTGTCATTGTCACCATTACTATAGTATGCTAATGCCTATAAGACATTATCTACCAAGATACTCTGAATGTTACATAACTATTATAAATGAAATAGAAAATAAATACATATTATTAGTGAAAGTTAACTACCAAAATGCCAAACAAGGAGGATTTAGGAGGCTTGAACAATGTTCTACATACAAGAAGCAAGAGACATTGAAATTTGCCTAAAGAAAAGTAGAGTTTACAAACCAATGTTTTTCACCTAAGGGCTAGTAAATGTTTACTCATCTGAGGAATAATGTTTCAACTGTTCTTCCCTACTCAAAGTTGGCTGATTCAATGCAGATACCATTTAGATTTTTAAATGTTGTATATTAAGATAAGAGGTACTATTCAAACACATCGGGGAGTGTTTTCTAGTTGTACAAAATTTCCTATAGAAGGTGTTAAGATTTTACATAAGGTCAAACAAGAAATGTAGTAGAAATCAAAAGTCAATCACAGTCTTCAGGAGAAATATCTTTATTAAGGTGTAATGAAGTAATAAAAAGAAAATGCACTGTGTACAGCAAGAATACTCTAAAAACACACTACAAAAATTTGAGATGGCAAGAAGAGAATTTATTTCTATATTCTAAGTCCCCTTAAGGTCGGTCCCCCAATAGAAGAAAAATGTACAATATATAGTATTAGAGTTCCATATTTGAAGGCTTAGTGATAATTTTATGGTGGGTTTATTTTCTCTCTGTATGTGTATAATGATATGTAAAGAAAGAGAGTAGTTAGAGAAAACAATGTCAAAAAAAGAATAAAAATATAAAGTTAGAGTGCTCACTTCAGCAGCACATATACTAAAATTGGAGTGAAACAGAGAAGATTAGCATGGCCCCTGTGCAAGGATGACACGTAAATTCATGAAGCATTCCATATTTAAAAAAAAATTATATATATATATACATAAAGTTAGAATATCTCAGGGAATCAACTCTTCTAAAAATGTTCTTCCATGTGGAATAATCTGAAACCATTCTTGGAAAAGTGAGCAGCTCTTGTTTTCTCAAGCTCTAAAATGAAGATAATTTTACAGACTCTATTATAACCAATTCTATGTCAATGTTATCTTGACATGCTAAACAGTTATAGTGGAGCTTGGTAACTTTTTCTCTTTAAAAAGTCAGAGAGTAAACATATTAGCATTTGTGCCATATAGTCTTTGTTTCCACTATTTAACTCTGTTGTGGCATGAAAACAATGTAGATTACATATAAATGAATGAACATGGCTATGTTTCAATAAAATTTTTTTGAATGTTGAAACTTGAATTTCATATAGTTTTCACATGCCATGAAATGTCCTTATTTTGATATGTTTCCACCATTCAAAAATGCAAAAATCATTCTTACTTTGTGGGCCTACAAAAGAACAAGATTTGGCCCATATGCTAGTTTGCCAACCTCTGAGTTAGAACATTAACCCAATGAATATAAAAGCATAAAACCCCCCAAGACAATAAGTATCTATCCATCAGAAATATAAAACAGTAGTTAAGAACTAAGTCTGCACTGAAAATACCGATCTTAAAAGATCCATGAAATCAAACATCAAATACATTATTTACATTAGCTCTATTTCATACGAGCCTCTATTTCAAGCACTTAGGAAATTAATTGCTGAACATTTAAAAATCACTGTTCAAAAGTCATTACTTTCTGATTTGATTAGGATATTTTTCTTAACGTTTATTAAAAATATAGTCTTATTTTAGGTGGTAACTTCTCTCTTGACTTTTTTCACTTCAAATACCATCCCTTTATTCATGTTAACATAGCAAGTGCTCATAGGTAATTATGTTGTATCTATTTCATTGCTTTTCATTTTAGTTTCATTTCTATGCCAACAATCTGTCTTTCTAAGCCATACTTTTATTTATCATAAATAAGTAATTTATGATAAATAAAATAAAGATTAAGTAATTTATGATAAATAAAGATTAATAATAAATAATTAACATAAATAATTAAACAAAACCTTTCTCAAAATATCCATCAGAAATATAAAAAAGGAGTTCAGAACTATTATTCAAAACCTATCTCTATATATTTGTAGCTGAATAGAAATTTACTATCAGTAAATAGAAATTTACTGTCATATTAGATGAAAATATAAAATAATGGCTTATGAATATTTTTAATCCCTTTATTTTTTCTTCTTTACTACCTGTCTTTATTTCATGAGCATTTAATCACTTTTTTCTGAATAGTTTAATGTTAAGGCTCTCCTTGGCCTCACTGATCTTCAATTAATTAACCTCTCTGTAAATTCACCTTGATTACAAATTAATAGTTTACATTATATATATATATATATATATATTTTTTTTTTTTTAAGAGACAGTCTCAATCTGTTTCCTCAGACTGGAGTGCCGTGGCATTAGTCTAGCTCACAACAACCTCAAACTCCTGGGTTCCAGTGATCCTCCTGCCTCAGCCTCCTGAGTAGTGAGGACTACAGGTGATCACCACAATGCTTAGCTAATCTTTCTACTTTTAGTAGAGATGGGGGTCTCACTCTTGCTCAGGTTGGTCTTGAACTCCAGCTTGAGCTCAAAGGATTCTCCCACTTCAGCCTCCCAGTGTGCTAGGATTAAGGTGTGAGCTACTGAGCCTGGTCTTATCTTATATTTTTAAATTCTCAACACTGCTCTGGTCTTTGATCTGGAGCATTACTTTTATATTCTTTCTATTACATTTATGCATTTGATTAAATGTAAAATTAATTTTTCTTCTATGTTGTTTCATTCTTCCGTCATTATTCTCAACAAATCATCAATGTAAGGATTTGTAGTTTTGCAGTAATTAAGTTAGGAAGATCCTGCTTAAGTGTAAGATGATGATTTTTATTATTGTCAAATCACTGAAAACCCATTTTGGTTTATATAATGTTCAGAAAAGATAATGTATTTTTAACTAAAATATCAAAAACTGTATACATCCTATTGTGGTATGAGAGTCGATGCTAAATAAAGAGTATGTTTTCATAAGAAATAAATAAAATTTAATATTATTCCAAAAACTCCATCATAGAAGATTCTACTTTATATCATAATATACTATGGTTCTGAGAATAATTTTATTTTGCTTTTAAGCAACAATTTTTAATATGCAAGGCATATTTCAAGATACTCTTGGGTAATAGGAATTAAAGTGTAAGGAGAGAAACTGAAAATTCAGGTACTCGTTTGCCTTTTGATAGTTCTATGTTTTTTTTTTTAATACCTGATAGTTAATAGAATCCGTAGAATGATGCCCTGTATATTTAATCTTTTTAGAAAAAAGGTAATCAAAACAAAGTATCTCTGAGTGAAATAAAGAAACAACAAAAAAGGACACTGAGATTAGATATTTTATAGTAGAACATGTGTTAAAAAAAAGAATTTGAAGAGTAGCATTAGATAATCCAATTTTTAAAGTAAACTTTTAACTTGATCTTAATCTCATGCTACCTCTTAACATATAAAAGTTAAGTTTCAATCTTTAGTTTGATTGTAAAAAAATCATCACTTTGATTAGTTAGGAAATAAAATGACCACTTAAATACATGTATTGGAATCTTTTTATGGATTTTTAAAATAATATTTAGGTATATTTGGTCTAATTTAATCATTAAATCCACACTAATCCTTTTTGGTGAAAAAGACAGTGGAATAGATTCTGAGATGTGATTATGGATGAACATCCAAATTCTCTAAGAATATACGTGGAAAAGAAGGACTGGCTAGAAAAAAGAAGTAGAAAAATGAGACATATGTTAATTTCCTTCTGTTTAGCTGCCTGGACATCTAAATAGAAAATTAATAGAGATATATATGGTATATAATTAAAAACAAGCTGAAAAAGCAGAGAATTATCACTTTCCTGATTTTTATTCTAGTATTTTCTTTCTTTCTTTTTTTTTTTAAAGACAGAGTCTCACTTTGTCAACCTTGGTAGAGTTCTGTGGCATCATAGCTCACAGCAACATCAAACTTTTGGACTCAAGCAATTCTCTTGCCTCAGCCTCCCAGTAGCTGAGACAATAGGACCCTGCCACAATGCCTGGCTATTTTTTAGAGATGAGGTCTCACTCTTGCTAAGGCTGGTCTCGAACCTGTGAGCTCAGGCAATCCACTCACCTCAGCCTTCCAGAGTGCTAGGATTACAGGCGTAAGCCACCACACCCAGCTTTATTCTAGTTTTTATAGTGAAAGTATTATATGACCAAAATGAATGGCAATAACTTTGGGAGAAGTAAATCACAAACTAGGATTCATAAGAACTTTTACAGAAGTCCCAGGAATGGGGTGTTAAGTGCTAAGTCATATATTATTTAGTATAGTAATCTAGCTTTTCTTCTGCCATATTAATACCATATACCATTTTAGAGATTTTTCTTGGAAAGTTATATTCAGGAGAAAGACTAAGCATTCTAAAAGTCTGAACTATCTGTCACACAAAACATTATTGTTAGTACTGCCTATATGGTGTACGTACAGTATTAGGTGGCTAGGTATTATTCTCTTTCAGTAGCTGTCTTGGGCATGTCAGCCTTTAGCTCAAGTACTTGTAAGATGTTACATGAAGATGTTCCTGGTAAAGGCGCTGACTGCTAATTTCCTTATATTTAAACAATAAGAAAAATGACATCATAAAATTATTCTAAAAGAATCTGAGTTAAGAGAAGTCTATTAACTCAGATTAAATATGTCTGCTTGCCAGATTACCTATAATGACACTCTATTTTCCATGAAATCTGAAATTGAATCATCACATTCTACTCCTTGGATCCGGCTCATTATTTATACTGCTGACACATGAACAAAGGTCAGAAGACACAGCCAATGGAAAAGCTTCAAGTGAACTCTGTTGAAAAGATCCTTAGAAAATTATACACTCGTGTAAGAAATACTGATATTGAAAAGAAAGATTTTATTTTGTATTGGGGATAAAATATTAAATCAACTACAATGTTAGTCAGCATAGCTTGAGGGTCCCCTGCTCTGCCAAGTTAATCTTTAATTCACAAATGTGAGCATGAAGCCGCAGCTAGAAAAGAAAAAAAGGGGGAAGAAAGACACAAAGTAAAAAAGATGGAGATGAGAGGACAAACCAATCAGTTTTGGAATTACCAAGTCAGCAGAAATTTAGTTAAAAAAAAAAAATCACCGAATGAAATCGTACATTTACTCTGAGAGAGTATCCTTTCACATTGCCTTCTAGGTGATCTCTGAGCTCCTCCAGCTTTCGATGGAGCTACATATAAACATCAGAAAATGAATTGAAAAAGCAACTTGTTCTCTTTTCAGTTTTCCTTTTTCCTTTTAAAAATAATATCATAGCATTAAACATTTCTCACTGCCTTTGGCAAACATTTGAAAACATCAAAGATCCTTTGCATAACATAAGAATGTATATTCAACAAACCTGTGACCATCAAGCCAACATTGTATTTTGTTTAATTATAGTATTTTTCTTCCCAGATCAATAGAGAAGATAATAACCACTATAGCCCTTCTTACAGTCCCCCAGAGATTCACTTTGATGATATGTATTTGGTAGAAATATGGAATATTGATATTGAAAGATTATGAAATTTGCCTTTCTTTCCCAAACACACTTTTTGATTTAAGACTGCATCCATATTAACATAAATCAATTGAACTGAAAAATGTATCTTTTGTTCTTAAACATACACATGTGTATATACATAATCATATTGTATATACACTTAAAAACAATAAACATTTTTTAATTGAAGTTCTATACCTCCAAAAGCTGAACTTAAAGATAAATGCACACACGCACACTCACATATGATCCAGTTTACAGCAGATCATGCTGTAGTTATGGATGCCATTTTTGTCTTTATTTCACTATCAGTAATTTTCAAAAAGTCTTGTATTGCACCTTCTCACTTGAATCTGAATCATAATCCATAGTCCAAATGATAACGGATATTTATTTTCCCTTATGGACAAAGATAAAATACACCTCACAGGTAGACAGTGAGGAATGTTACTGATATAGCATCAGGTTACATAAATTCACATTTTTCTGAGTGACTAATTTTAGTTGACTAGTTTTTGAAATAGGAATATAATCAACAAATCCCATCCCCTATGATAATCCTTAGTGAAAAAAACATTTTAATACCATAGCTACCCAGTATAAAGCAATGTTGGAGAACACAGAGGATGGCTTTTCTGGAATAAAGGTCACAAACATACAAACACACCTTCATCCATGTGCACTCGTGTGTGCACACACACAGATAAATAAACAACAACAAAATAAAACTAAGAAGGCAGAAGAGGCAAGGAGAAGAGTAGCATTTTGTAAGTTTTTTTTTAGAGACAGAGTCTCACTATGTTGCCCTCATGGTAGAGTGCCGTGGCGTCACAGTTCACAGCAACCTCAAACTCCTGGGCTTAAGCGATTCTCTTGCCTCAGTCTCTCAAATAGCTAGGACTACAGGTGCCTGCCACAATGCCCGGCTATTTTTTGTTTCAGTTGGCACTGTTGGTTTTTTTAGCTGGCCTGGGCCAGGTTTGAACCTGCCAGTCTCAGGGTATGTGTCTGGTACCATAACCACTGTGCTATAGGTGCCAAGCCAGCATTTCATAAATTGTTAAGTGGAAATAAATTGGAGGTAGGTTAAATTTGAAATGACTCAATATTAGGGCTCAAGGTACTTAGTAAATTTGGGACATTCTAATACATTGAATTATCTGGCATTTTGATTAATTTAATGGTGACTACTGCTATAAGAACAAATAGGATTGAGATAGACGAAAGTAGTTAATTTTGTGGGAAGATTCTCTGCATATTTTGAGAATTAAGCAAATTTTCTAACTTGCATTTATGGTGGCAGCATTAAGAGTAATCGAAGACTATGTCTGTGTTTCATAAGGGGGATAATTTGTTTACCATTCGTTATGAGTACCCAAGATACGTTGAACACATAGATATTTAGTGACTAGCAAACAAGACCATTAATCAGAAATCTTTAAACTTTATATTATTTACACAAATGGGCAAACATTTTAGATATATATTTTTGCTGATTGTTATATTAATTATTTTAAAATTAAAAAAAAACAAAGGGGATTTAAGAGTGCTTCAACACTATCGGCTATCTGTGGGTCCATTATACTAGCATGACAGAAAATTCTTTCTAATTCTTAAGAGTACACAAATTGAATATGTGGTATTAACTCATAATTTTTTCCTGGAATGATCTACAAATGGTAATGACACTAACATTTAAATATCTTTTTAAAAAAAGGTAAAAGGGGAGGTAATATTCTGAAAATAAATATTAGTTCTCTGTGTAACAGGAACTTAACACAGTCAGTGACATCAATCAGAGGAACGGTTTACTCTAGAACCCCAAATTATAGGCACCTATAATAAGGCAGTTGCCCTTTCTCTTGTTTGTGGTGCCATTCAAAGCTAGTTATTTGGCAGCTTGCCTTCAGCTGGTTGCTCTATGTGTAGCTGAAACAAACAAAAAAAAAATAATATGACCCAACAGCCAATAAAAATATTGAAATAAAAAAAATGGGATGGTGAAAAATGGAAAAAGCCCCCTTCCTCCCTCCACCCTCCAAAAAGGAAGAAGTGTAGGCTATAGACAAAATCTTGCCAAAAAAATGTTAGAAACATATTTACTTTGAGGGATCCAACTCTACTAGAAACTCCTTTGCTTTCATCCGGCCGTCTAATTTGCTACAATAAGGGAAGATGGGTAAAAAAAGACAGAATAAAGAAAAAGTGAACTTAAAAATTTTTCTACACATTAGTAAGTAATACATGCAAAAACATCAATTGACTCTTTGAGTTGCCTCTTAGGAGGCCAAGGAGTTAACTAACCAGAGTCTGCATGACATGCTCTTTAAATAGGCTGGTCACTAATACTCAGTCTTTGTTAAGGCACTATTCCTGAGATGAGGAAATTGGCACTTACTTTTGGTTATCTTGGGGACTTCTGGTGAAGCAGTATCTGGAGTAGTGTTACATTTGCATTTGGCTTACAAAAAACAAAGAATTACAAATATACCTATGTACTTTTTTTTTTTCAGTGTTTTAGTGTTTATTCCACTGTACTATCAGAAACATCAATGACATGATTAGAAACATGAATGTTCTCTACGCGGAAGGATCAGTCCTGACAAGCATCATTCTTGATAGGTGACAGAGTGAAGCTCCTCTGCTTGCTGACCCAAGCATTGAGGGTGTTCAGCTGTCACCAAAATTCCCAATTAAACAATTGTGCTGCCCAACTAGAAAATTTTAATGCCAGACCAATGTTAGATATATTCACTACCTCAAAGCTTTCTGTCATTTCAGGTGAATTTTCCTCTTATGTAAGACAGAGGAAATGAAAAGTAAAACTGCTATTTTAAAAACTTGTTTCACATTACTATATAAATGAACAAAGTAAAATTTTCAACACCAAGTGTTTTATTAGATGAGAACTCTAATAAAATCCTAATATTAAACAGAACTCTAATGAAATTCACACTTTGTTTAAAGAGGGAGGCAATCCACATTCAAAAAGGAGAGTGGGAGGAAGAAACTTCAGACAAAGTGGTTTTACGCTATGGATTTCTATACTTGCAGAATGATGGTCTAGATTCAGACCAGAATACGTCAAGTTAGCTGTGATGCTCTTTGTTGTATAAGAAGATAGAAGAAGTACTGTGAGACAACGTTTCCAGTGTTAAAAGTGCTCAGGAAAAAATAAGGAACCTGATCATGCTATAGAATTTTATTTTCTTAAAGCAGAATATAGAATATCCCTTTTAGGACATCTCTGATAGCATATGGAGATTTCTGAGGAATAATACTGAGAAAATTGAATTTTCAGTTTGAAAAAAGCATCTTGGTATTGTAAGAATTGCATTGACTTTTGGCTTTACTTGATATATATTGCTTTAACTAATTCGTCAACATTAAGTAAATGTTATATCAAAAGAGAATCATCAATTCTCATTCTTAGTAGAATCGAACTGTCAAATTTAGAAACAATGGATCCTCATTAGACCTTTAACACTCTGTAAGACAGGGCCTCCTCATACAGAATAAATTCAGAGTCAGTTATAATATCTACTCATTCTCTTGTGCTATGAACATCTTTATATCAAAAGCTGTTTCCCGTCTTACATGGAGACTTAACAATATCTGGATTATAAAGACAGAACTTGTAGTTTCCTCAAACTTTCCAAAACTGTTAAAGATGTACAGAAAATGTTCAGCAACAAGTGCACAACATTTTCCACATTGTCTTTTATTTCTAAAATAAAATTACATTAAGTCCAGCAACATAAAGTATCTTCTCTAAGGTTACACAGCAAAAGTTAATGACAAATCTAGGAACAAACCCCCCAGTTCCTAGTCCTTTAATAGGCCTTTGAATAAATGGTCTAGAAAAAAAAATTGCTGCTTATAAGAAGATATATATGTACATGTAAATATGACCATTTGTCTATCTTATAGACAAAAAGAAGAAATTTTATATTACTATATATAGAAGAAATTTTTCCTATATCATTCAGTTCCAAATGCAAGTACAAGTATAGAAACTTAAAGAGGGAATTATAAGAAGACAAAAGATAGTCACCACTAAACTCCAAATACAAAAAAAAAATAATATAAGAGTAACTTAATAGATACATTGGGAGCAGATCGCATATTAATGCTTGCTATCTGTTTCTTATATTTAAATCTGCCTTTGAAACTATTCTAAGAGGAAAACTTTAGAAAACCAATGTAGTTTTCAAAGCCAAAAATGACTGCAATTCAAATTTCACATGATTTTTTTTTTGTGGTTCCTAAAACAGATCATTATTCCTAGCTGAAAAATGTCAGAAAGAATTGAAGATGTCTACATAAACTAAAATCTAAGAAAGAGAATAAAATGAAATCAACAAATTTAAAAATCTAATGTTCTAATTTATTTGTCCTCCCTTATTCACCAATTATGATAGAATAGTATAGATAAAAATACACAGCTAGTCCAGATGCCTGATTATAATTTTTTTGATAAGAATGTAAAATAAATCATAAGAAATTAGCATTTGGATAAAAAATTAATTTATTCTTCATGATTGTTGCAAGAACTTCAGCTACATCATTAGCTACTTTCATACACACGTTTCTCTGAGGTAAAACATTCTCTGTTGTAACTATGGGACGTGAAACTGTAAATGTTTACATTACAAGTAGGATCATAGTAATATAATTGAAGTTTGAGAACTGAATGGATTTTAAGGATTATGATTCAGCTGAGATTATTAATTTACTTATATATATTGAAATCTGAAATTTAGCAGCAAAACAAAATTAGTCATCACTAATTATTTCTCTATCTCAAAGAAACCTTTTTACAAGTATTTCACTAATATTATGGGATCAAAACCACTTCAATCTTCTATTTAGTACCTCAGCTAGAATATATTTTAAAAATATTTATTAATAATAGTCTAAAAATATTGCACTTTATCACTTTTTGCAGCATTCTGGGATTTTTTCTTTAGGCAGGGATTAATTACTGGGTTAACTATCCTCAGGGATTAATTGTCAGGATGTCATCTACAAAGCAGTGAAATGACTCTGCCATTAGTTTTCACCCTTTTCTAAGAATTTGGATTCTAGAAATCACATGCAACAAAAGAAATTGGTTGGATCCTATACTAACATCTGATGTTGATTCCCTTTTGATTTAGCTGAATTTTTAAAAACTGAGCTCACTATTAAGCCATTTCTACTGTTAACAAGGTAGAAAACTAATCCTCTTGCCAATAATAATTGTAAATGTTACATTTTTATGAAAACAAACATATTTTGAAGTAGACAGCCAACTTTCTATTAATTATTAAGATAAAATAAGGAATTCTGAAGAAACTTTAGGGTTGTGGCAAACACATTAAGGTAGGTTCCTATATCACTGGGTATATGCATTCACACTTTTCTTTTGTTCCAAAATGTTTGGTAAAAATATTTTAGAGAAGTTTGAACATTTTGTTTTACTGATGAGGGAAACAAGGTGTAGAGGTTCAGTGGCCTTTTGCACACAATAAAATCTTTAAAAAGTATAGCTGATTATGGTATGACGTTGTAAAAAAAAATATGGGTATAAATGACATGAAATAAAACATTTTCTTGGAAATAGTTTTCTTCCTTGGTTGGATGTGGTGGCTCACACCTGTAATCCTAGCACTCTGGTGGGGGGTGAAGGGAGGAGGGTGGTGGGTCCCTTGAACTCAGGAGTTTGAGACCAGCCTGAGCAAGAGTGAGACGCCGTCTCTACTAAAAATAGAAAAATTAGCTGGGTGTCATGGTGGGTGCCTATAGTCCTAGCTACTTGGGAGACTGAGGCAAGAAGATCACTTAAGCCCAGGTGTTTGAGGTTGCTGTGAGCTATAATGATGCCACAGCACTCTACCCAGGGCAACAGAGTAAAACTCTGTGTCAAAAAACGAAAAACAAATAGTTTTCTTCCAACCAATATCATTCAATATTGTTATAGCTCTAGCTTATTTCTCATAGCTATGATTTAGAAGAGATTTTTAAAAATGTTTTCCTTAAGGGTCAAATTTTAAACAAACTCCTAGGAATAAAGAAATACTTTGTGGGATCCAGTTAATATTTCACTTCACTATACTATTTATATTTTTCAGCCTTTTAAATAAAGTTGGTGTCTCCTGATAAAACAATTTTGTTTCATATGTGATGTATAAAAGAGGGAAGAAAGAACTGAGAAGCGATTATTATACAAGTATGTCGAGGAAGAATAATTACTGATGTGCTTCTGGAAGAAAGGTAATATGATTATAAAAATAGGCTGATAAAAGGTTAGAAAAGATCAAATATTGCAAAGAGGCGCTGGGTGTGGTGGCTCACGCCTGTGATGCTAGTATTCCTAGCATTCTAGGAGGCTGAGGGGGGTAGTAGATTGACTGAGTTCAGGAGTTTGAGACCAGCTTGAGTAAGAGCAAGACCCCCGTCTCTAAAAATAGTGGTGTTATGGTAGGTGCTTGTAGTCCTAGCTACTCAAGAGGCTGATGAAAAATGATTGCTTGAGCCTAAGAGTTTGAGGTTGCTGTGAGCTATGATGCCACAGCACTCTACCCAGGGAACCAAATGAGAAGGAATCAAGTAATGAAGGAATAAGAAATCAAAAGTTAGAATCTTGGCAGTAAGTTACAGATCCTTCAACCTCCCCCCACACGTATACATAGTTTTATCCTTGGGAAATCATCTTTTTTAAAGTCTTTAATTTCTCACAATTTATTAACATTTGAAATTATCTACTTACATTTTATTAAACATTTGTAATTTTGGGACTTAAATTCTATAATAGCTTTGATTCCAAGGTAATGCATTCTATACAATATTTGATTTCTAAATTAAGTTATTTCCTGGCCAGAGCATAACTCAATCTATTTTTTTTCTTCCCAAATTTCTACTGTTGTTTATAAAGAAATTACAAAGTCTATCATTTGTGGAACAAAGGAGTTATTAGATACATTAGAATATATACTTTTTAAATAGCATGATATATAAAGAACTTTTTGATTATTTATATATGTGACCAAAATAAAGTTTATCTTTGAACTTCCATTGAAATATGATACCTGGTATAATTTTCTATGCAGCAGGATTAAGAATAGAATGGATTAGCCTGGACATAAAAATTCTCTGGTATACTGGTATAACTCATTTTACTGTACTCTGCAGATGTTGCTTTTTTTTTTAATTGAAGGCTTATAGCACACCTTGATTGAGCAAGACTTTTTTTTTTTTTTAGACAGAGTCTCATTTTATTGCATGGGCTAGAGTACCATGGCATCAACCTAAATCACAGCAAACCTCAAATGCCTGGGTTCAAATGATCTTCCTGTTTCAGCCTCCTGAGCAGCTGGGACTATAAGGAGCTCACCACAATGCCTGGCTAATTTTTCTATTTTTAGTAAAGACAGGCCTTGGTTTTGCTCAGGCTAGTCTTGAACTCCTGAGCTCAAGGGATCCTCTTTCCTTAGCCTCCCAGTGGGCTACAGACCTGAGCCACCATGCCTGGCCATTGAGCAAGTTTTTTGACACTATTTTTCTAAGAGCACATGCTCACTTCATAATTCTGTATAATATTTGGTAATTATAACAGTATTTCAATGTTTTTCATCATGATTTTATCTGTTATGGTGCTATCTGATCAAAGGTCTTTGATCTTACTCTTTAGTTTGGGGAGTGTGGGGGTGCCAGGACCCATGCCCATATAAGACATCAAACTTAAATGTCCTGACCAACTAGCTGTTCTCTTATTTATTTCTCTCTGCTTGGTCCTCACTATTTCCTGAGGCATGACAATATTAAAATTTGGGCAGTTACTAACCCTACAATGGCTTCAGTGAAAGGAAGAGTCACCTATTGTTCTCTTTAAATCAAAAGTTAGAAATGATTAAACTTAGTGAGGATGGCATGTCAAAAGCTGAGATAGGTTAAAACGTAGGCCCTTTATGCCATATGGTTAGCCAAGTTGTGAATGCAAAAGGAAAATTCTTGAAGGATATCAAAGTGCTATTCCAGTGAGCATAATAATGATAAGAAAGTGAAAACAGTCTATTGATCACATGGATAAAGTTTGAGAGATCTGGATAGAAGAGCAAACTAGGGCAGTGCCTGTGGCTCAGTGGGTGGGGCACTGGCCTCATGTACTGATGATGGTGGGTTCAAGCCTGGCCCTGGCCAAACTGCAACAAAAAAAAAGTCGGGTGTTGTGGCAGTAGCCTGTAGTCCCAGCTCTTTGGGAGGCTGAGGCAAGAGAATCGCCTAGGCCCAGGAGTTAGAGGCTGCTATAAGCTGTGTGATGCCATGGCACTCTACCGAGGGCAATAAACTGACATTCTGTCTCTCTCTATATATATATAAAAAAGGAAGATCAAACTAGTCCCAACATTCCTATACCCAAAGCCTAATCCAGAGCAAGACTCCAACTTTCCGTAATTCTTTGAAGGGTGAGAGAGGCAAGGAAACTGTAGAAAGAGAGTTGGAGGTAGCAAAGGTGGCTTCATGAGATTTAAGGAAAGAAGCCATCTTTATAACATAACAGTACTAGGTGAAATAGCAAGTGCTGAGGTAGAAGCTACAGCAAGTTATCCAGAAGATCTAGCCAAGATCATCGATGAAGACGGTTCCACTAAACAAGAGATTATCGATGTAGATGAAATAGGCTTAAATAATGGAGGAAAATACTGCCTAAGACTTTAATGGCTACATAGGACAAGTCAAGTCCTGGCTTCGAAGCTTGAAAGGATAGGCTGACTCTTTTGTTGGAGGCTAAGGCAGCCAGTGACTTTAAGTTGAAGCCAATGCTCAGTGATCATTCCAAAAATCCTGGCGCCATTAAGAATTATTTTAAATCTACCCTGTTTATACTCCATAAATGGAAAAACAAAGCATAGGTGACAGCCTATCTGTTTGTATTATGGTTTACTGAATATTTTAAGTCCCCTGTTGAGACGTATTGATCAGAGAAAAGATTCCTTTTAGAATATCATTGACCATTAACAAGGCACCTTGTCATCAAAGATTCTGATGGAAAGATACAGGAGATTAGAGTTGTTTTAACGTGTGCTAAAATAAAACCCATTATGTAGCCCATGATTCAAGGAATCTTTTTGACTTTCAAATATTATTAAGAAATACATCTTGTACTATAGTATATGTACACCATGGAATACTATGCAGCCATAAAGAAAGATGGAGACTTTACATCCTTCATGTTCACATGAAGCTTCCTTCATGGAGCTGGAAAATGTTCTTCTGAGCAAAGTATCACAAGAATGGAAGAAAAAGTATCCAATGTAAAAAAAAAAAAGTGTCCAATGTACACACTGCTCTTATGAAATTAATTTATACTTTTCATATGAAAGCTATAACCTAATAACAGCCTAAGAATAAGGGGAGGAGGGAGGGGGAGGGGAGGGGAGAATGGGTGGAGGGAGGGGGATTGGAGGGATCACTTCTGTGGTTTATCTTACAAGGGTACAAGTGAACCTTTCTAAGAGTAGAATACGAACGTTTTGGCACAATAACTAGGTAAATGACATGAAGGTTATTTTAACCAGTTTGATGAAATGTTTCAAATTGTATGTGAAAACCCCACACTGTACCCCAGAAATGCATTAATGTACATAGTTACCATTCAGTAAAAAAAAAGAAAAAGAAAAAGAAATACATCTTATGAAGCTATAGCTACTATAGGTAGTGATTGCTCTAATGGATAAAGTCAATTGAAAACCTTCTGGAAAGGATTCACCATCCAGAACATTTTTGGCTCACAGAAGGAGGTCAAAATATCAACTCTAAAAGGAGTTTGGAAGTTGACTCCAACTCTCCTAGATGACTTTGAGGAGTTCAAAACTTCAGTGGGGGAAATAACTGCAGATACGGTAGAAATAGCAAAAGAATTAAAACTGCAAGTGGAGCCTAAAGATAACCAAATTGCTGCTATCTCATAATAAAACTTCAACAGATGAGGAGTTGTTTCTTATGGATAAACAAAGAAAAGGGTTTGCTGAGATGGAATTCATTCCTGGTGAAGATGCTGTGAACATTTTTGAAATGTACAAAGGATTTAGAATACTACAGAAAGTTAGCTGATAAAGTAGTGGCAGGATCTGAGAGTAAAGACTCCAATTTTGAAAGCAATCACACTGTGGGTAAAATGCTATCAAACAGCATTGTATGCTATAGTACCATAACTCCCCAGAGAGCTAAGATTGCTGGTGTGGGCCATCAAGTCCAGCCTCTAATCCCCACCTCCCACCCCATTTCCTCTCTTTCTCTCTCTTTTTTTAAGCTTTCTTTTTCTTGCTCTCTTTTCTTTACTCTCACTTTCATCCTGGTACCAAAAGACCATTTCAATATCAAAGCACATAGAGGAGGGAGATTAAGGAGAAGAAGGAAGCGAGAGAAGTAAGTAGGGGAAGAAAGTAAATAAGAAGAAACCACCTATGAGAAGGAACCAACAAAAATATTCCAGCAACATGAAAGACAAGAAGATATCAATACCCTCATGGGACCATGATGCATCTACCACAGGTGACCCTCTGTATGGAGAAATCATGGAAATGACAGAAAAGGAGTTTAGGTTAGCAAAAATGATGAAGAGAATTGAAGGAAAACCACCTAAAGGAAATCCAAAAATTGACCCAAGAAATGAACGAAAGACATGATGAACTTAAATTAAAAAGGATATAAGGGAGCTTAAAGAATTGAAGGAGTCATTCAAGGAATTTTAAAATACAGTTGGAAAGTTTCAATAATAGATTAAACCATGGAGAAGAAAGAATCTCAGAGTTTGAAGACAAGGCTCTTGAAAGAACTTAGTCATTTAAAGAGGCAAAAGAGAATAAAAATAGAGCAATCACTTACAGAACTATGGGAGTACATAAAGCATATAAACATACAAATTATAGATACCCCTAAAGGATAAATAGAGAGATCCAAAGGCATGGAGCTCTACTAGAGGATATCATATCTGAAAATTTCCCAAGCATCACCAAAGATTGAGATATACTCTATTTACATGGGTTTGAACCCAGCTCAACTCAATTCAGAGCATCTCCTAGACACATTGTAATTAACCTGGCAAAGGTCAAAATGAAAGAGAAAATTCTGTAAGTAGCCAGGTGTAACCAGCACCTTATTTACAAGGGCAAAAACATTAGAGTGACAGCAGATTTTTTAATAGAAACTTTGCCATCCAGAAGAAACTGTCTTCAATATTCTGAAACAAAACAACTTCCAGCCCAGGATCCTGTATCCTGCTAAGCTAAGTTTCATATTCAATGGAGAAATTGAATCATTTATTGACAAGCAAATACTGAGGAAATTTGCCATTACAAGACCAGCTCTCTTAGAAGTACTCAGATCCATACCATACACAGACCATAATAATGGACAAACAGTAGAGTAAAGACACCCAGAAAGTAAAAAACAAGGCCTAGCATCCACAGTGGCCCAGGTGATAACACTAGGCAACACATTTCCATTAAACAAGAGGAACAGAACTCCCCTATACTTATCAATTCTCTCGATCAATGTGAATGGCCTGAATTCTCCACTGAAGAGGCACAGACTGGCCGACTGGAGGCTTAGACTGGCTGACTAGATGAAAAAGCACAACCAATTATAGATTATCTTTAATAAACACATCTAACTCCCAAGGACAAAGTAAGGCTCAGGATGAAGCCTTAGGGTTAGAAAATAGTATTTCAGAGAAATGGAAATCAGAAGAAAGCAGTAGTAATCCTATCTGCTGATAACAATTGGTTTTCAAGCAACAAAAGTAAAGAAAGGCAAAGATGGACACTATATACTGGACAAGAGAACAATACAACAAGGAGACATTTCAATCTTAAATATTTATACACCCAACTTAAATGCTCTCACATTTATGAAATGAACTTTAACTGTTCTGAGCAATATGTTATCGTACAACACCATAATAGGTAGAGACTTCAAAACCCCACTGACAGAACTGGACAGATCTTCCAAGCAGAAGCTAAACAAAGAAACACTGGACTTAAACATGACTCTAGAACAAATGAGTTTAACGGGCATATACAGAACATTCCACCCCAATAACACTGGGTATATATACATGACTCCCATGAGGTCATGGATCATTTTCAAAACTTGACTATGGACACAAAATAAACCTCAACAAATTAAAAAGAATAGAAATTATACCCTGTATCTTTTTGAACCACAATGGAATAAAGGTAGAACTCAAATCCAACAAAAACCTACATCCTCACACGAAGTCATGGACACTAAATAACCTTATGCTGAGTGACAGCTGCGTCCAGGAGGAGATAAAGAAGGAAATCATTGGATTCCTTGAACAAAACAACAATGAAGGGGATACTGCAAGAATAGCTGTAAGAGGGAAAATTTATTGCATTAAATGCCAATATCCAAAAAACAGAAAAAGCTTAAATTAACAGACTAATAAATCATCTCAAGGAACTTGAAAAGGAACAGCAATCCAAACCCAAAGCTAGCATAAGAAAAGAAACAACCAAAATTAGACCAGAATTAAATGAAAATGATAACGAAAGAACCATTCAGAATATTAACAAAATAAAAAGTTGGTTCATTGAAAAGATAAAAAAAAGATAAATCTTTTGCCAGATTAACTAGAAACAGAAAAGTAAAATGTCTAGTAGCCTCAACCAGAAACCAAAAAAGGGAAACAATAAGAGATACCAAAGAGACACAAAAGATCATCATTGATTACTATAGAAAAACTTTATAGACAGAAATTTGAAAATGTGGAGGAAATAGACGAATATCTGGAATCATACCTTACCTCCCTAGACTTAAAAAGGAAGAAAGAGAACTTTGAACAGGCCAATATCAAGCACTGATATTACAACAACAATAAAAAAGCTTCCAACAAAAGAAAGACCCAGACCAGCTGATTTTACACAAGAATTCTACCAAATCTTCAAAGAAAAGCTTGTTGCCTACATTGTAGAACTTATTCTAAAACACTGTGAAGGAAGAAACTCTTCCTAACTCTATGAAGCAAATACTATCCTGATATCAAAAACCAGGAAAGAATGCAACAAAGAAAGAAAACCAATTTCATTAATGAATGTTGATGCAAAAATTTTCCATAAAATTCGAGCAAACAGAACATATCTATACATTAAAAGAATTATACATCACAATCAGGTACGCTGGTTCAACATATGCAAATCCATAAATGTAATCTACCACGTAAACTGAGGCAAAAACAAAGACCGTATGATTCTCTCAATAAATATAGAAAAAGCATTTGACAAAATTCAACATCTTTTTCTGGTAAGAGCTCTTAAAATAGACATACGCCAGGCTCTGTGGCTCATAGCTGTAATCCTAGCACTCTGTGAGGCCAAGGAAGAAGGACTGCTTGAGCTCAGGAGTTCAAGACTAGCCTGAGCAAGAACAAGACCTCATCTCTACCAAAAGTAGAAAAAACCAGGCAGGTGTAGTGGTAGGCACCTGTAGTTAATGGCACAGCACTCTACCCAGGGCCACAGAGTGAGCCTGTCTAAAAAAAATAAGAAAAGAAAAAATTGGCATAGACAGAACATTTTTTAAAACTGATAGAAAGCCATCTATGACAAACCCTCAGCTGCTATCATACTGAATGGAGTAAAACTGAAAGCATTTCCATTTAGAACTGGAACCAGACAAGAATGTCCACTATCACCACTACTTTTAAACACAGTGCTAGAAGTTCTAGTCAATGCAATCAGGCAAGAGAAAGATATCAGGGTATCCTAACAGAGAAAGAGGAGGACAAACTTTCACTTCTTGCTGATGACATGATCTTACACTTAAAAAACCCCAGGGACTCAACCATGAGATTCTTGGACGTGCTCAAGAAATACAGTAATGTCTTGGGATATAAAGTAATGTCCACAAATCAGTAGCCTTCATGTATGCCAATAACAGTCAAGCTGAGAATCAAATAAAGACACAGTACCCTTCACAGTAGCTTCAAAGAAAATAAAATACCTGGGAATATACTTAAAAGGATAGGAAGGACCTCTACAGAGAGAACTGTGAAACCCTGAGCAAAGAAATAACAGAAGGTATTAACAAATCAAAGAACATACCATGTTAATGGGTGGGAAGAATCAAGATTGTTAAAACATCTATGCCAAAGCAATGTAAAGATTTAATATAATCCCCATTAAAACATCAACATCAAACTTTGAAGAACTCAAAAAAAAAAAAACCAGTTCTTTGTTTCATATGGAACCAGAAAAAATCCCAAATAGCCAAAACAATCCTAAGAAATAAAAACAAATCTGGAGGCATTATGTTACCAGACTTCAGCCTATACTACAAGTTTATAATTATCAAAACAGCATGGTATTGGCATAATATACAGATATATATCTGAGGAACAGACCAAAGAACATAGAGATGAAACCAGCCTTATATCACCAAGAACCTAGAGATGAAACCAGTTTCATATCACCATCTGACCTTTGATAAAGCTAACAAAAACATACACTGGAGAAAGGAATCCCTATTTAATAAATGGTGTTCGGAGAACAAGTTATACACAAGTAAAAGACTGAACCTAGACACACAGCTATTACCTACTATAAAATTTACTCAAAATGGATTAAAAATTTAAATCCAAGACACAAAACTATAAAAACTACAGAAGAAATTATGGGGGAAACTCTGAATCTTATTGACCAAGGAAAATAATTTATGAAGAAGACAACACAGACAATTAGTAAAACAAAAAATAAATGAATCTGACCTGATTAAGTTGAAAAACTTCTTCACAGCTAAGAACACAATCAACATAGCAAAGAGACCAACCTTCAAAATGAGAGAAGATATTTGCATGCTACAAATCTAACAAAGAGCTAATAACCAGGATCAACAAAGAACTCAAGCAAATAAACAACAAAAGAGCAAACAATTGCATTAAAACGTAAGCAAAATGCATGACTAGAGACTTTTTCTCATGAAGACAGAGGATACCCAACAAACACATGAAAAAACACTCATGGCTAAGGCGCCAGCCATGTACACCTAAGTTGGCAGGTTCGAATCCCCAGCCCAGGCCCGCCAAACAACAATGATGGCTGCAACCAAAAAATGGCTGGGCGTTGTGGCAGGCGCCTGTGGTCCCAGCTACTTGGGAGGCGAAGGCAGGAGACTCGCTTGAGCCCAGGAGTTGGAGGTTGCTATGAGCTGTGATGCCATGGCACTCTACCCAGGGGGATAGCTTGAGGCTCCGTCTCAA
>CAUYQV010136781.1:0-30217 GCA_963574575.1 Galagoides demidoff | reverse complement strand
AGTGCCATGGCATCACAGCTCATAGCAACCTCCAACTCCTGGGCTCAAGCGAGTCTCCTGCCTCCACCTCCCAAGTAGCTGGGACCACAGGCGCCCGCCACAACGCCCGGCCATTTTTTGGTTGCAGCCGTCATTGTTGTTGGGTGGGTCCTGGCTGGGGATTCGAACCCACCACCTCAGGTGTATGTGGCTGGCGCTTTAGCTGCTTGAGCCACAGGCGCCAAGCCAAAGTTAAGGATTTTAAGCAGGGTCAGGTAAAGGTCAGATGGAGGATTTAGAAAGGTTATTCCACCTGCAGGGTGGAGGATGCACAGGAAGGTGGAATGAAGATGGGACAATTGTAACCGGCTAAGCAACGGCTATGGATTTGAATGAGGCCAGAGGCAGTGGGAAGAGAAAAGGAAGGAAAAATAAAAATCAAGAGATTTTTATCTTTGGGGTAAAACGGACAGTTGAGCAGAGTCCTGGGTTCTGGTTGAAGAATCACAAGTAATATGGAGGGAATGGGGTTCAGAGGGTGGTATTGTGGGGTTGGTGGTATATTCAGGTGATGTGCTCATGAAGTAACTGGATGTTTCTGGGGCTCCAGGAGGCATCCTGGGGACTCGACTGAGAAGACATTCCCTTTGGAGAGGCTGCCACTGTCACCGTGCTCCTGCTCCAGCGTGAACGTCTAACTCTAGTTCTGGCCCAGATGAAAAAAAGATTTTGATCACTGCACATTCTGTATTGGGTGTAATCTCAGGTTGTCTCCTGTCACTGACCATATGTTGCAAAGAAGACTAAAATTTGAGGTTTCGGCTCAAACTCCCACCAGGGAAAAGCAAAAGGCAAACTTGAACTAATTACTCTGCTGGTTGAGATGACCTTTAGAAACAAGTCTGAACTTTTGTCAGCGTGTTATCGGTATTTCCATCAGGAAGTATTTCAACCAGCTAATGTTTGCCAACTGGGAGGACCGAGTGTTTGGGTCAGCATCAGGGTTTCTGTGCTAATCTGACCTTCCAAGTTATTTAAAGATGCAAAGGCCAGATTCATCACTTGAGTTCCCAAATCTATCGGCTGAATGCCATAGTGCTGTCTACCACCATTTGCCTGGATTTTCTACCTTTGCCTTTGGAAAACAATTTAAAAAGGCCAGAAGCCCTAATTTTCAGATGGACTTCGAAAACTCTTTAGAATGGCACATTGCTGGGCCTCTTTAACTATCATCAACCTTTACTCTTAAAAGGAAGCACTCGTAGGGGTTAGACATTGGTCTTTGAGACAATATTGGGTTTGAATCTTGGCTTCCCCATTTCCTAGTCTTACGACTTTGACAAACCTCCCTGTGCCTCATTTTCCCTCTCTATAAAATGCAACTTATGAGAGAACATACCTCACAGGTAATATAATCATGAGGCAAGATGGGATTAGTCTTGAGACTGTGCTGGTCACAGGCCGGGCATGTGGTTAATCTTCATATGTGTAGCTATCCCAGTCAAAAGTTTTTATTACACTTAATGCCACAGAAGGTGCTATGTTAACTTTGGTCACTGAATGGGGCTTGTCTAACTGTTTTTCTTCTTTATAAAGAGAAGCAACAGATAAAATCATCTCTGCATAGCCCATGCCTTCCACCACATTTCACTGCTCTAAGTAGCGGCAGCAGGAGAAATCCAGAGTTTAATTAAACTCTTATTTGGGGCAAAATAAAGAGGAGAAAGAGCCTTTGAGGGAAAGGTAGTTCATAAAACCCTGATTAATGTGGTGGAGGGTAGGGAGAGTGATCAATGACTAGAGTGGAAAAGTGGATTCTAAGAGGGCTTGTTTCCCTCTACAAGTTTTTTTTCCCTTGGTCTCAGCTCCCTTTGTGAAGTTGGGCTCCCCCACAATATCTTATATTCTAAATTTTTGTCCAACAACACCAGCCTCCACGTGAGGGGGCTTTTGTAGTGGCCTTTTGACATAAAATCATCACTGTGAGTAAGTCTAGAAGAATCCAAAATCGCCTTTAGAACTGAAACACCGTCTGGCCTGTGCCTTTCTGCCACACAGACCTGGTATTCTTGAGCAACCTCCATGGCTGATTTGGCCTCTTGTTCAGGAAATAGCAACTCTTGCCTTCTCTACCCCTTGGGTGAAGGCTTGGGGGTGGGGGCTTGGGTAGGCAGAGGAGAAGCATTGGGTCAGAGGAGGAAGGGGAGAAGTGACAGGTGCAAGACTCAAGGAATGCCGGGAAATGCTAGCCGGTAACAAAAGCTCCCTTTAATATTGCTTGGATCCAAGTTGGCATGAGTTGGGCCTAGTATAATAGCTCAGTTTGAGCCACCAATAGCCAAAGGGTCCTTTATGTATGGAGAATGACCACATCAAGATTCCAGAAACCAATTAGGAAGTGAGGAAGAGGGCCCCCACATGAAAGTATTGTATCAAATTACAAGGGTCTTCCTACAGTGATGGCGGTATAGTGGTGGCAGAGTCCAGACATTCGGGAGTGTGCCAGAGAGTAGCAGAGAATAATAATAAGAATGAAAATGCACGGGCAGGGAGACAGAAGACCTGAGGTTAGTCATCTTCTTACTCCTATTTGACCTTAGAGAGGTCTCATAAATTAGACCCAAAATAAATGCAAGCACTTCCTCAAGGGGTTGAAAGGAGCACGTTACCCCAGGCAGGGATGACTCTATACAAAGTCAACTCTCCCTTTCTTCACCTTAGGTCTCCCCAGCTCTGAAGGGACTGTGATGAAAGGTGAGTGCAAATGAAGATGTGACTTATTATTCAAGGCTAAAGAGTCTCAGATGGATACAAGGAAGCCACCACACAAGTGCTGAGGCTAGCCTGTCTGGAAAGGCTTTATCATCCTGACACAGCCACCCACAGAGAGAGTTAGGGATGTTTCTAGACTCCAGCTGGGCCAGGGTCAGCAGGGAGCACTGGGGGCCTGGCCACGGAAGATAAAATTCACACCAGATCTTCTATATGGCTGGGGCACTAGCCAGAGTAATCCCCTGGGCACACTCATGCCCCATCCTCCTTTGAGCATCCGGAGCTCCTCCTGCTGCCTCCAGACATTCTCAGTCCCCACGCCTGCCCCCTCTTGCTTAGTAGAATTTCACTCTGCAGGAGCCCCATTGGTTCCAGTCAAGGTTGCCTGCTACTTGCTGAAATCCTGCCAGCCTCTACAGCAGATTCCAGCCTATGTCCAACCCACAGGTAGCTTCAGGTGGCCAAAGGGTTATCCTATAATTATGATGCATTCATTTAATATTTATCGGTAAGTGCTCATACAGTGCAGGGAGCATGTAAATCATGGGAAATTTGCCCACTGTTTTAAGTTCCATTGTGATGCTTTTTTTTTTGAGACAGAGTTTCACTCTGTCACCTGAGTGCCATCATGTCACAGCTCATAGCAACCTCAAATTCTTGGGCTCAAGTGATCCTCTTATCTCAGCCTCCTAAGTCGCTGGGACTACAGGCATCTGCTACAATGCCCAGCTAGGTTTTCTATTTTTAGTGGAGATGGGCTCTAACTCTGGGTCAGGCTGGTCTTTATTCCTAAACTTAGGCAATCAGCCCACCTTGGTCTCTTAGAGTGACAGGATTACAGGCAGGAACCACCACACCCAGCCCGTGATGCTTTTCTTTCAAGGTACCTTTTCTTACACTACACCTCCCTTCCCCCAGCATGTTCCTTTTTCTCCAGGGAGGAAAGACCATGTACTTTCAGAAGCATCAGCAACATTGCAAGACGGGGAGGGCAGTCCTTAATCTTGTAGGATAACCATCTGCAGGATTGGTGGTCCAGTGTCAAGCTGTGCCATAACAGGTGGGCCCTGGATACATGACAATCACTACCATGTTCACACCCCACCTTGTATAAGCCCCACCACCAGCAACCTCCTCCCCTCATCCATGAAGAATTCTCCACTCTTTGGGTCCCAGTGGGAGGCAAAGCCCCCTTCTACTGTAGAAGCAGACAATGCCAACTGTACTTTCCATGACTGTCTTGCAGGAATGAGAGGGACACACAATTGGGACTCTACCAACCAGGTGAATGAGGAGTGAGTTCCTCAAAGGAGTAGGGATATGAAAGACTCCTACCTAGAGGCGACAGCCGATTGAGCATGATCAAATTCTGGGGCAGTGGTGGCTGGAGGGAGCAGGGGTGCTCGGGGACCCAGGCTAGTGATGTCTAATATGTAGCACCTGATATCCTATGGGACTGGGTTGGGGCGCAGTGTTACTATCACAGGGCAATCTGCAGTGTTTGGGGTATTGTTGCTGGTTGGGTGGACTCTGGGTCTTACCTTCCAGCTTTGTGAGTCATTTTTGCAGGTCATCCAATATCATTTTTAATGCATTCTTTTTCTGCTTACATCAGCCAATTCAGATTCTGTGGCTTGAGTGTGCACCCTGAGTGATACACCTCAGGTAGAAATGACACTAATAATAACAGTAGTAACAACAATAACAATGATAGATGGCATTATTCAGTGTTTTCACATTCCAGACACTGTCCCCAAAGTGTTTCACACAATAACTCATTTAGGCCTAGAACACATCCTACGAAGTAAGTGCCATCAGCCACTGAACTTTACAGTTGAGGAAGCAGCCACTGGGAGAGGCAAGTCATTTTTGGAAAGTCTCTGCTTTCACCCTTTCCTTTTATTACCAACTTAGAAGCAGGCTTCAGTATGAATTCAAAATTAAAGTCATATACCTGGGCCTCGTAACTCCAGCTCTTTCGTGTTTGGCCTGGGGTGGGTATTCTTTAAGGGGGAGCATCTGCACTATTTGGGTGTTCCCTGCTGTGAAGCTGAAACTTCATGCAGAGGGACAAACGGTGGACTTCTTCCTTGCTCAGGCTTGCTGCCAACAGCTGAAGTAGGGGTCCACAGTGAGACAAAGCCCCCGTTGGCTCTTTTGGTTCCAGAGCCACCCCAGGGGTTTGGAGCCCTAGGACAAGCTGGCTGCCATGAAGACAGAAAGTGGTTTTGGGAAATGTCACCACTGGCCTCTTAATCACCATCCTGTGACTGAATTAATTAGGTTGCGGGCTCTGCCATTGAGTGGTTCTCACATCTGGAGCAGTTTTATAATGCAGGAAACTGATCGCAGAAGGCCAACTGTCAAGAAGGGAAGTCAGATATAAACGTAATACTTTACCAGAGGCTCTGCCCATGGCTGGGTCATGATTCCTAACCTGGGAGTGATTGATTATCTTCTCCTTGTTCTAATTTTGGACCAGACACTTTGGGATGATGGCTGGGTTTGACATTTTAGTCCTCTTTTCTCCTTCCATGAGGACTCTAAAGAAACTACAACTATAGCGTAGGAAGAGGAGGAAGGCGGGGATCTGCTGATGTCAGAATCTTTGCATTTATTTTTCCTGAACCAATCACAATGAAGTCCACACTTGGGGGAGTAAAGTGTCTCTGTATCAGGACTGGCGTTTTCTCTGTTGGTATGTTTTTGGTGCTATGGCCATATGCCTCTAAATCCTGGAAAATAATAAAAGCTAAGTCCTAAACTTTTGTGATGTTGAAGGCATCCTGTTAAGAAATGCTTGTTTCTGGGCAGCACCTGTGGCTCAAGGAGTAGGGCGCCATCTCCATATACCAGAGGTGGTGGGTTCAAGCCCAGCCCTGCCCAAAAAATGACCAAAAAAAAAAGAAAAAGAAAGAAATACTTGCTTCTAAAACTGCAGAAGGAAGAAAGCGTTTGCCTAAATTTTAGCAAAGCCAGAGTGGTCTATATGAAAGCTTTCTTTGCAGAAAATCTCGATGCGTTGACTGAATTAGTTCATGCCCAGCAACATTCTAGGCAGAAGCACAAGGGAGACTTAGTGTCTTATATACAGATGGAATATTAGAGAAAAAAATGATTAATCACAATACTCTCTTCAGAGAGTTCTCAGTGCCTTTCACTCAAATTTATACATGATCAGGCTCTTTTGTGTTTCTTTCAGGCATGTCCAAGCTTTTTCTTTTCTGCTGCAAACTGGAAGAAGAGTTGTTTTGGTCCACACTTTAAATACACACACACTAACAAAAGCTGATGAGCAAAAATTAAAAAAAAAAAAAAACAACAAACAATATAAAAGTCCTCAAACCATCTGCATGTGGCCCGTAGGCTTCAGGTTGGACACGGCTGATAGCACTTTCTCCAGCCATGCTAGTGAAGATAGTCTGTCTATCTGTCTATAGTTTGTCTCCACAGACTTTAATACAGCAAATCCCTACTGGGATGAAGGCATCCACATCTTGGGGTGGGTGACGAGTTCTATTCCCACTCTCTTTGCGAATCTGCGGTGTGACAACAGGCATCACAGGAAGTCTCTTAGCAAAGCTGAACTGCTGTGTCCTCTGTAGGAGTGTCCAGAAGAGGCCCACTGACATGGGTAGGACCCTCAGCAGAGGTTTCATTCAGGACGTCCTACCAACCATGGTGCTTTATTTGCCACCTGCTGAAGTGAGTTGCTAGGGATCGCGGGAAAGAAGATGTGATGAGATCCTCCAATAGTTTACTAAGAGTGTTATTTAAACATCCAACAGATTGAGGGCCTTTTCAGACTTAAGAGATCAAAGAGACCATAGATTAGAGGCAGAGTTTGTTCAGAAGGTTCTGATTATTACCCAGGACTGGCAGATAATGGGCATTCAATAAATATTTGTAAGATGAATGACTACTCCAAGTCTTATAGCAGAGGGGAACAGTACTACAGATTGCCTCTCCACTAGAAAGAATTTCCCACTTTCTTCCACTATTTTGCTTCCTTTCTTCTGTTTTTACCTTTATTTCCCTCTCTACTTTTCCCATTTTCCCCATCTCTCTCTAGCGTGCTAAAACATCTTTGTATAGAACACAGCCAGAAAGAAATGGTCAAAAAAAATTTTTTTCCCTTTAGGGAGAGAAAGCAGAAGAAATTCATCTTGGGAGTGTAAGAGACACAGGGAACATTTTAATACTCAGTTCTTAGAAATTATAGAATTGGTTGTAGGGCACTGCTAACCATCTTTTCCAAGAACATTCTTTTTAAATTCAAACACTTGAAAAGAGCTAATCAGAACAGAATCCAGTTCACTTCATTGAGGACAGGACTTGCTAGACAGCCAATTAATTATTATTCAGTTGAGTCTTGCAATAATTAAGTACTTAAAATATACATATAACATAGATATGCACCAATTTTACACAATCCTACCACAAAGGAAAGTATGTGGGTAGCACACACACAAACACTTACACACATAATCCTGAAGGGATCTATAGGTGACCTTGAACAAACAGATGTGGACTACATGGGTCCACTTACATGTGGCTTTGCTTTTGCCTCTGCCACTCCTGAGATGGCAAGACCAACCCCTCCTCCCACTCCTCGTCTTAGCCCATTCAATGTAAAGACAATGAGTCTGAAGACCTTTATGATGATCCACTTTTAGGATCATTAGTAAATACATTGTCTCTTCCTCGTAACTTTCTTAATAACACTTCCTTTTCTCTAGCTTACTTTTTTGTAAGAACACAGTATACAATAGATATAATATATGACATATGTATTAATCACCTGTTATGTTATTGGTAAGACTTGTGGTCAGCAGCAGGCTATTGGTAGTAAGGTTTGGGGGGAGTCAAAAATTATGTGTGGATTTTTGACTGGGTGTGGGGTCAACACACCAACTCCTTGTGTGGTTCACGGTCAACTGTATATCAAGATGTCAATGATAATTATCCCTTGATGGACTTACAGATATTCTTTTCTATAGTTTCCAAAATTTCTAGGACAAATGTCTACAACTACCTTAATTATTAAAAAGCATCATGTAAAAAAAAACTATTTAAAATAATAATACTTTCTAGGTTGCCCTTTCTTAGGCTGTGTCCATCTGCACGCAGCCAGTTTGTTGCCAGACTTGCTAGGTTCACCGAGGATCACAACCTCCACCTCACACAGGATCAAGATTCAGCTTCAGTCGGTAAGTTGGAGAATCCTAGGAAACCTCATTTTACTTCCCATGAGCATGATTTTGCTTCACCCATAGAGATTATATGCTGTGCATACATCACCACGCCCAACTTCAACTGTCCACTGCTTCAATTTAATCACATCAAGTTCCAAATACGGGATTCATCACTAAGGTGCTTATGTTTGAGTGCTGTGACTTCCCAAACCCAAGACCAACGCCAACCAACCAGAAGATCCCCTCGCTTCACATTTTCTTTGCTTCTGGATGTTTCCCCACCTTCAGGTTTCATCTAAGGCATGCTAGGAACTCTGGGGACCAACCTCACAAATATATTTCTCCTTAGATATGCACCCCCAGAAAAGTAGATGCTTGTATTTCAATCTCACAGAAGAGAAATCTGAGGTTCAGAGTAGTCAAATGGCCAAGCAAAAAAAAAAAAAATCACAGACCCAGCAAGAAATAAAAGGCCAGTCTCCTGCAAATCTACCTCTGCCCTTTTCCATCTTCACTTATTCTCCAGTTTCTCTAGGCCACCATCATCCTTTCCTTACCTTCATCCGTCTAAGGAGCTTGCATAATTATAAAAGGAAAAACCCACAACCCAAATCACTGGGCTTTCATGCATAGTATCTCATAAAAATTTCAGCAACTCAGTACAGGCAGTGGTATGTGTTCATTCAAATATTTATTGAACACTCACGGTGTAGTAGATAGCATACTAAACCCTCCAAGTAACAGAAATTAAAATAAACCCAAGACTTGCCCTCAAAGACCTATAATCTAGTGGATACTTCCATTATTATTTGCAAAAGGTAAAAAAAAATGAATGCTTAGAGGAATTAGTCTCATCAATGTTATAGTTCAAACCTGAATAATTTTTGACTCTTGGTGTTAGGCACAGAATTCTAAAGGATATCAGAAAAAAAAAAATAGCTTCCCAGAATCAGCCTTCCCCTTGGCTCACTAAATGAGAAAGAAGAGAAGAAGACAGAGATAGGAAAGCAGACCCTTGAATTCCTTCCTTTTCCACTGGGAAGAGAAAATGCTTCAAGGAGCTCAAGGCTTTCAGACCAGGGTTTGCCCAGGTGGCGGGGTAAACCAGAGGACTAAATCAGGGAGCCCTGATGTCTACACCTGCCTCCTTTAAACTTTGCCTCTTCTGTTTTCAGATTTTATAGCCTCTTACTAAACAAAAAAGCCTTAAGTTGCATCCTTAGTCTCTAGGCAGAGAAAAGGTCAATTTCTTCAGGTAAAAAGGAAGACTGTCCCTGTATAGGCTGAGAAAGCAGGGTCAGAGCTGGGACCCCATACTTTAAGGCAGAGAGAGAAAAGTGGGGGAGGAGGAGGTGGAAGAAGAGGAGGAAGTACTGTGCTAAGTACTTTTACAAAAATCTCATTTAATCCACAACGCAAGAATCTGGTAGGGTAGGTGGCATCACTATCCCTACTGCACAGGCGAGGAGTCTGGGGCTGGGGAACAGGACAGGACTTGACCCAGGTCTCATGATAGGTGTCTTCTTCCAGACCATCTGGCTGCAGGGCTGCAGGTCTTCAGGGCCTACACTGCCCGGCTAGGTGATACTGCCCCCCAGGTGAGAGGTGCAGGCTAGTAGGCGCCCAGGAAATATTAGTCCTCTTTCCTTTTTCAAAAAAGGAAACTGTTCCCCCGCCGCCAACACCCCCATCAGCCATTCTACCACACAACCAGCCTGTGGTCAGGGAGACCTTCCTCCTGTCCCACTTCCATCCTTCATGCTGCAGTGAGTGCTCAGCTGGCTGCTCCACCCACACCCCCCGCCACATTAACCTAAGAATCTCTGCTCTCACTGCATTTGTGCTTGGCTTCCCTGAATAACCATTTATCATATTTCATGGTTTCAATGACAGAAAAGCACATTAAAAAGCTAGGTATGTTGGAGGAGCCCAAAGGTTAACCCCTGACCTGTTGAGCTGTCTGTGCATCTGCTCCCCCGCCTTTCCCGGCCTCCTGGCTGTGTAGACTTGTTTCTGGCGGTGAGGGTAGAGGCAGCAGAGGGGTACAGGGGATAGCTCTGCACAGTCGCAAAAGGTGCAGGCCAGAGCCGGTCAGCCAGGTGCCTGCCTCTTACAAGAAAACAATTTTCTCATGTTGAACTCTGCCTCTTGCTCTGGGGTCCCCTGGAGGGGTGCAACGCCTTTCTCTTTCATTAAATGAGGGTAGGGGGTACACAGCAGGCTGGGACCGGGAGAGGAAGAGGGCTTCATGCAGAGCAGGCAGGGGGTCGGCTGGGCCAAATTGAACCAGAGAGACCCACCGGTTCAGGTTCATAACTCATCTTAATGAAGGGCCTCAGTAAACCTGCCATGCCCTGGGGTGTTTGCAGGAAGCTTCTGGCCATTTTGCTGACAAGGGTCCCCAAATGTGCAGGTGCTAATGGGGCTCTTTACCCCTGGGGTTTTTATGGCCTGCTCTGGAGCAACTGAATGCTTCAGAATCTTCTCTCAGGGCCCTGTGGAGGAGGGGATGCTGAACTTCAGGGCCTGCTCAAGGAAGGTTCCAGAAGCCACTAGAAGCTCCTCCACTCAGCAGCACGTAGCCCTCTGTAGCAGACAGACAGGGGGAGGAGGAAAGCCTTAGCCCTGGTGGTGGCAGGAGGAGGTTGGATAGGACGAATTACAATATAGTTAAAGCAGGTAATAAAGTCCAACATTTACTAAATAAATCTGTGCTTTCCTCTTTTACACACACTGTCTCCCTCTTCATAACAACACTGAGAGGTCTTATCGGCTCTGGTTTTCATTTGAAAACCAAAGTTCAGAGAGGCTACATGATTTCCCAGGAATAAACATCGGAGTAGTTGCTGGGACAGGATTTGAATCAGGTCAGTCTGATCCCAGGGCTGGCAAACCATAACATTTAGTGAATATCATACAAGACAGCCTGCTCCTTTACTTATTAAACCCCTTTTAGCACAAACAACTCTCTGTGAGATCCTTATTAGTGGTACAAACGCAGAGGAGGAAAACAGAGCTCAAAGAGGTACAGGGATACACACAGGTTAAGACAGGACACTGGTCCTTAGCCAGGACTCCACAGCCTGTGATCCCACAATAATCCTTGAGTGGAAGGCTACACTAGACAAAACCACTGCTTTCTATGGTTAGCTTAAAACCTTGTCATAGCTTTTTTCTGTTTTGCCCTTATACAGACACAGGGCTCATATTTTATGCTTTGATTTTTCTTTCAACCTACAGAGCATCTGGTTTAAGTTTTTGGCTAAATATCTAGTTAGGATGATGCTGGAGTACTTGTTTTTTAATACTGTATGCCTCACTTATTTCCAAAAGAGTAATGAAACAGCTTATTTAAGATACAACACACAAGCCTCCTCTATTAATTTAATAATAAACACCTTAAGGTTGGATGTTTCTCCAATTTACTCTCTGACTCCAATGCCCATGGTTTGGGAAAGTACCTATAAGTGTCTGTCTGTCTAGAATTAAATGGTACAGTGGGAGAAATGACTACACCAGAATCAGAAGCTTAAGAGTTACTGCAACTTGCCACTTCACTGGTTTGTCCTATCTTGGCAAACACAGAATAAGGTAGAAAAATGAGATATTAAGATGTGATGTTGTTTAACATTTTTCTTTTGAAACAGCCACTGTGTATCTTTTGGCCATGATCAGTACCTTACAGGAGCAAGTGCATGTGACTCACACACACACACCACTTTGGGCTATGTTATCCTTGCTCCCTCCCTGCTTCCGTATCACACAGTCATTGAGAAATGGGTTCCCAGAAGTTCAAAACAGGACAAATCCAGTCTGAACTTACCCATTTTTCTTACAGGTCCAAAGCAAATAAAGTGATTGCAGAATTAGAAACACTTATTTTTAACAAATGCCTACCATATGTAACGTATCTTAACCAAAATTAGAATTTGGCCTCCTTGGTTGCTGGTGAGAAGAATCATCTCTCAATACTATTTAAAAACCAGCTGGTCATCCCCAAAGGGGAGTAAGACAAAGGTTCCAAACCAAACTAACTTCACTGTTAACTCTGTAAAAAGAATTATGTCTATTTGTACTTACCCATCAAATCCATATAGTAATCTGGATACACGTGTGAATATACACATATGGGCAGAGGATAGATAACTATTCCCTAACAGAATAAGGTCAAGCAAAAAGACTCGGTGGGTTAACTGGGACCTTGAAGCTTCACTGGCTCAACATTCCCCTCCCCCTACAAAGTACACACACCTGGAAATGAAATGGGGGTGGGGGAATAAAGATCTACACCAACCCAGGCTTAGAATGGCCTACAAAAGGTGATGTGTTGAGTGCCATCAACATGCTTTAGTTAAACTTAACACATCCCAAACTGATGAGATTGGGGTTGCTAACTGGCAAACCGGAAATTGTCCCTGTGCTCTCCAGCTCTTCAAAGGGGAACCTCTCCAGCATGTGTGTTTGTCAGTTCAGAGTTTAATTAGCCATCTATATGCGCTCAATCTGGGCGCAGCAGGGAAGACCAAACACTGTCAGGGCTGCAGTGGGCCCTCACAGCCTCCAGGCAGCACACAGCTCTGCTCAGGGCTGTCCACCATGGACTGGCAGGCCAGCCATCCTTTAGGTCTGCTCCTTCCCTTCCCAATTCTCAATGCCCCAGGGGGTGACCTGGAATTCTTCCTGTTTGTCTGGCAATTAACAAAGCAAAGCTCACCAGAGGCCACTTAAAATATCCACCAAGAGCAAAACTGCCCCTCCTGGTTCCCTCTGCCTGCCTCACTTAATTAATAAACCCATTGTCTTAGGGGCCCTGCATCTCACTTTCCCTGCCTTACACAGGCTTCTCTTGGAGAGCAGGCTCTACCTACCAGAAAACAGGAGCATGCCTTCATGTGTTGTTTTCCCAACGTGTGCTCTTTGAGTGTGAGCACCAAAGAAGAAGCCTGGAACCCTCAACTATGGTTTAACTGTGCATGCGGAGGGATAAGGGTGGGGAATTAGGAACTCCTTGCCAATACAGTGCCAGAGCCTGCAAACTTGCAGGCCAATCCTCCTTCACACATGCTTTGCTGGCTGAATACAAAAGTATTTAAGAGAAATAAAAAATTGAATCATGGCTTATAATTAAAATTGGGATATCTCACAGACACAGCATCAGATTTTCAGTTTCTTTTGAAAGACAAAAGGAAAAAAAAATGCCAGAGGCTGTAGCAATGCTGGGTCCATACCCTGGCATGACAAACTTTGTCCTGAGCTGAGTGGGGCTGCCCTCTTTTGTGGGGGGAAGGGTGGGCTACATTTGGCTGAGTAGGCTTTGCCTGCTGAGCAGGATCTGCAGGGGCTGAAATCAAAGTAGAGCCATGTTGGGAGGAAAGAGCCTCTCTTTCTAAACCACACAAAGGCTCCCTATGGGCCAAGGGAGCCCACTTTCCTGGACTGGCCGCCCCAACCAACCTCACCCATTCATGTTGCTCATGTTTCCCAGCAGGAGCGTCTAATCCCTGCCACAGACAACAACAACCTACTGCCATAAACTTTTTACAAGTTCAACCACACCAACACGTGGATTAGATTTCTAACCCAGCTTTTGAAAAAATTCCTACTAGGTTACCATCACGTCCAATTCTCCCTGAACCCAGGGTCTCTTGCTTTCTTACATTCAGCCTCTCCAACTTCTGCTTAGGTTTATTTGTTTCCTGGGCTCCAGGAAAAACACAAAATCTGATTCTGAGAGCCAAGACAGGTCAGCTGCAAGCACATGTGGCTTGTTATACCACTGGTCATAGAGAATGAGAACGGCTGGTCCAATACCCTTGCAGAGCAGACTATCAGAGGTTGTCAGCAACCTTGGGCTTCTGCTTTTATGACATCTCTGACCCAATGAGCAGACTTGGGTAATAAAATGCAAATCATTCCAGCAGTCATTTAATCCCACTGAAATCTCTTCAACTAACAGAGCAGGAAAAAAAGGGGGTGGGGTTCTCTCTGGTCTTGCTCTCTTCAGAGATAACCTGCTAAACTTAAAAGACTTAATTGTCCAGATCCATCCCAATTCCCCAAATCCAGGCCACATGCATGCCTGTTTAAGCTTTAATGAAAATCAACAAAATTGAAATAAGGAGTTAACTTCTGTGAATCAGAACTATGTGGTGTCAATGCCCAAACCCAAACACAGCCTTCCCTAGCTCAGCAAGACAAATCAGAGTCTTAACGGGATGAGCCAGGGACATGCAATGCCTAGTCCTCAATCCTCTCTCTAGTTTCTGGAATAATGAAAGGTTCATGAGTTCATGAAAATTCCTTCTGTGATATTCACGGCTGGATGGATACAGTGTTCCAACCACAGGCAGAAATGACGTGGGTGTTGCTAGGCAGCCCTGTATTACCATCCCTCAAAGCTGGTCCAATGTTGGCATCTTTGATCTCCAGCTGCCTCAGCCACAGAGCATCAGCTCCGAGAGTCAGCACCACCCCCTAGTTTATCTAGGCTCCCTGATCACTTCTTAGAGGCCTCTATTTCCCTACAGCTAACATTCTCAGCAGAAATGCCAGCCCTTCCCTAAAGCCAGCAGTATTTCCACTCACAGCCCCGAGGTGTCCTTCGGAAGCTCTTGTAGCCTCTATATAATCAATTTTTATTCTCCTGTGAGAATGGTTAAGACCAAGGTGCACAGACACCATTTCTTTAAGAGCTTAGAGGTTACCCAGGCTAACCATCCCATTTTACACATGAACAAAATATAAATGACTTATAGGAAGGCAATAGAGAGGATCAGAACCTAAGAACTGGCAGCCACTATTTTAAGTTCTGAAAGTGTGTTGGGGAATCAACTATTTGGATCTTAGAATAACAACTTCTTAAGGTTTTGACAAGTGGTGGCCAGACTCCCAGCCCATAGGTACCTGTCTAGTTGATATGTGTGTGTCCTGAAATATAAATTCATTCATCTATATCTAATTGCTGGTTGGGCCACTGAGCCTGAAAATGCCTTTGTAAAATGAACAGATGAACTATATTCAGCTTGACTAAAATCAAAGAAACGCAGATTAGAACCATACAGAGATAATATTTTTTGACTGTACATAGAGCAAAGACAAAATAAAAACAAATCATAAAACTGATGTCAATATTAGGAAGGTTTCATTCCTAATATTGAGGAATTAAGAGGTTGAACCTCTTAATTTTTGCTTGTGAGAAAGTACAAACTTACTGGAAGTAGTTTGGAAAACGCAGCAAGAGCCTTAAGAAGGCTCAAGTCCTTCGGCTTTTAATTGTTTTGGAAATGGATCCTAATCAGAAACATGAACTAAGGTTTAGGTCCAAATATACATTTTAACACTACTAGTATAACTACCTACACCCCCGACTGCCTCCGAAGAAGGGGACTTGGAAAGGAGATGTCTTTGTATGTTGGACACGACGATGGTCTGAGAATGAAAGTTTGAAGAAACCAGGGAGGGAGGAACAACTCGACTTGGCATAAAAGGGAAATGCTAACGATTAGCTCTATTCAAAGTGTGGTCCCTGAACTGGAGTGGATCCTGGAACTAGTTACTAGCCAGAGTAAAAGCCAGCAATACAGAAATGAAGTAAATATTTAGAAGTCTGACATCTTACACCCTCTCAGCAAGTTACTTTACAACAAAGTAAAGCCACAAAAAGACTTGGCCTTTCTCCCAAGATAGTTTGCAAAACACTAAGGGCCAGTAGGAAGGCATCCTGAGGGGCGGGAAGAGAGAGAGGAGAGGGGAGAAGACAGAGGCCCTCGAGAAGAGAGTGGTGACAAAAACAGGACAGTGAGAGGAGGACAGAAGTGTCTCCTGGGCATTTTTTAATGCATTTTGCTGTGAGGTCAGTAATGCTGCCATCTCCTTGGTGAACCTTGGGCATTTGTAAGCAGATCCCTATTGGGTGCTGTTGATTCTCATAACTGGGCTCATCGTATACAGGTGCGAGGTAGTGATTCCTTCTGCTGCTTCAAGAAAAAAGGTCAAAACTAAGACTCCCGCCTGGGCCTCTACACATCTGGGGAACTTTGATTTCAGCTCAGAAGTAGGAACTACCTACCTGCTTAACGCAGAGGGGAATAGGTAGGAATTCTGCAGGGCCATTTAAACTATTTTCAAAAAGCTTTTAATGATAGGACTCAGGCCAGATGTGATGGGTCACTCCTGTAATCCTAGCACTCTGGGAGGCCAAGGCGGACAGATTGCATGAGCTTGGGAGTTCAAGACCAGGCTGAACAAGAGTTTGATCTACCAAAAATAGATAAAACTTGCCAGGAGTGGTGGCAGCTGAGGCAAGAGGACTGCTTGACCCCCAGAGTTTGGGGTTTCTGTGAGCTTTGATGATGCCACGGCACTCTACTGAGAATGACAGAGTGAAACTGTCTCAAAAAATGATATGACTCAGTGTTGTCAACATTCTGTTCAGCAAAACTTCAGAAAACCAGCAAACATATTTGCAACACAGTTACAACCAATCAAGGGAGAGAAAGAAGCTCATATTAAAAACCAAGAATAAATAGGATAAATCGCTAATAGTGGTTGGCGACAGAGGAGTGGTTTTCTCTACTTTCTTTATACTTTCTGTATTTTCTATAATTTTCACAAGGAGGAATGTGTACTTTTGATAATCAAACAAAAATAAATCTCTACGAAAAGAAAAGAAGTTTTCCCTACTCCCCTCCATTTTCCGTATCCTCCTACCCTCCCTACCCAACCCGCTGTGCCCAGCCGTCCAATTCTGCTTCTACATCACCAACCAACAAGTGAAAAATGTCTGCTCACTTGGTTTATTTGAGGCCTCTCCCCAAAGCCTCACTGTCAGTAATATTACCACCTGGATTTTTAGGACGAACACTTCACAGCCTCTTTCATTAACTGGCTGATTGAAATGACAGTGGCCTGGTAGCCCCATCTCTAGGAAGAGCAAGGGACACCCCACCAGGAGGAAGGACTGTCTCTGTGAACATCCCGAGGGTCCCCTGCAGGCCTGAGGGAGAGTCACATGGAGCCACGTAATGGCACAAGGCAGTGGGAGTCAAGGCAAGTGGAGCCAGCCTTTGGTGTTCCCAAATTCTCCACGGGCTCAGGACACCTGTGTCCTTGGTCCAGCAATAAATGCTCCGGTGGATGGTGAGGCTTCTGGTCACCAAAGGATCCCCCATAAGAGGCTTTTGGGAAACATCCTGATGACGATGGCTTTCATTTTGCCAGGCCACATTGGATATGAATCTGAGTTACACAAATCTGAACCAGAGTCCTACAAAATAAAAAGTTTTACATTGCAGGAGAAAAAGAAAGGCCCTATGGGCCCAGACATGCCCCTTCTGACATTGAGGACAGTGGAGGCAGGAGGGCAGGGAGCCCTAGATGCCAACATCTCACAGTTGTCTGTGTTTGCAGACACCCTGTTGCTGCTCTCTAGGCCAGTTAAGCTGCAGATTCTCTCAAGTAGGGAACAAAGGACAATGGCCTTAGAGACCACGGGTCCTCAGTATCTCTATCCCCTATAGTGCGGGGCTGGCCTTATGTCCGGTGTCTTCAGGTAAGAAGAGCTTCTCCTCTTAAGTTGCTCCTGTCTTAGCCAGGTGGCTCCCTGTGCTTCAGAAGTTCCAGAAGATGCAATGTGTGTTACAAAGCATCCATTAGGGAGTTTGCAAAACGCCGTGATCCTCCCCCCCCCCCCCCGCCTCCTATCTCTCTGTCAGAGCTTTTTCTTAGAAGGAGCTATTTTTTGCCACAACAGCAACAATAAGGACGACAACAAAAACAATTGGCACGGGCACAGCAAAGCCAGAGAGAATCAGTACAAGGCCTTTTCCATGGCAACAGCATCTCTGAGCGTGAGATGTGCACGCAAGGTGGGTCAGAGGGACCTGGTGTGGAGGGACTGATTATCACACTGAAAGCCAGGCTTAGGGAAGGGTCTTTCAAAGATTCAGACGTGAGCACCAGTTGCTACACCTGGCTGTGCGTCACCATCTCCCAGGGCTCTTGAAGAATACAGACTCTGGCCCTTTCTCAGAAATGCTGACTTCTGAGTCTCCAGGGGTGAGGCCAGGGAATCTTATTTTGAACAAATGTGTCTAGGGCTCTGAGGCAGCAAGCCCAGGTACCAGTGGTCTGCACACAAGTGCAAAGGAATCTTAGGACCCCTCCCCAGCCACCATCTCCATGCTTCGCTCCAGCCATCCGCCATCACACACAAGTAACTCTTTGGGAGGATAGGAGGTGTCAGGTCCCTCTGTGCTGGAAACTTTTGGAAACCTCTTCCTGCTGTCTGAATCCTGAATCCTCTCATGTGCCTTCTGTAGGTCCATTATGTGCCGCCTCACTTCTGGAGAAGAAAATCAGCTGCTCAAACTGCACAGCAAGGTTGGCAGGGCCTAGGGTCTGCCCCACTCTCCCGTGGCCCAGATAAGGTCTTTCCAACCCAGATTACATTCCCTTCTGCTCCAAGCAAACAAAACCAGTTCATTCCTTTTCCCCCACTCACCCCCAGGCACTCTCTTCTGCCTGTACCTCCTGCCCACAGTGGTGAAGGCTTCACTGGGCTATGGGTACTCCAGCCATACTGACCCATCAGACCCTGGAGAGTTCTGTCCTGCATCAGGACATTTGCGAATGTTACCCTCTATCTCCAGAAGGTGCCTCCATCAGGGGATCCCTGACAGGTACACAACTCTCAGATCTCAGCTCAAACATCATTGCCTTAGGAAGCTCTACTGACCCTCCATCCTGAATTCAATGTCCCATCATCACGTTTCTCTAAAGACAGCCCATTTCTCTGTCATACACTTGCCACTGTCTGTAATCATGTAGGTATTTACTTGGACAATGGGTTGCTTAGCATCCTTCTTTTCCATCCAGCCAAGGGTACCAAAGATACAAGGTCTATCTGGCTCATCAATGTAACTCTTGGGACAACAATCCTATACCCTCTCCCAGACTACTCACCTTTGAATCTCAGCTTGGACTTGTCAACCCTCAGGCTCCTACCAAGAAAATCAAAACTACTTCAAGTATTTGCGGCAGAGAGAATTTAATGCAGGGGAATGGGTCATGCTGCTGATAGAGGAGCTAAACTTTCAGCCTGACTGAGGGTGCTGAGATAGCCCATAGATAAGCAAGAGCAGGAAGCTGTTCCCACTGGCTGGAAAGATGAAGCGGACAGGTGGTGTTAGAGCCCAGGGAACTGTCTGCAAGGAGAGAGAACAGTAAGGATGCTGTTGAGGCAAAGATAATGATCAAGGGGGAAGAGAAAGAGAAATGATACCCTAGCTTCTCTCTTCCCATGCCCCCCGCCTGTCTCTCATCAATGACTCCTGCTAGCAGAACCCAGACGGAAGCCAGTTTACAGGGAAGCCTGGGTGGCTGCAGCCTGCTAGGATTGACCCAGGACACAGAGCCAAGCAAGAAGAGACAAGAATGGGCCTAAAGCAGAAGCCCAGGACCAACAGTTCTTAATTCCCAGGAAGCCTGTTCTTCTACCCCAACCTAGACTCAATTAAGGATGCTGATAGACTAAAAAACAGCCTTTTAGGGAAATATTCACTTCCTAATTTCTAGGGCCCCTGAATATTACCTTATATGACAAAGATAGGTGATTAACAACAAAATGTGAAAACAACCTCAATGCTCGCCAGGAATGGATTGACAAACTGTGGTATATATATATATATGATGAAAAAAGATGGAGACTTTACATCTTTTGTATTAATCTGGAGGGAGTTGAAACACATTTTTCTTAGTAAAGTATCATAAGAATGGAGAAGAATCCAATGTATTCAATACCAATAATGAAGCCAACAGATGATCTAATATATCCCCACATAAGAGAAAAACCCACATTAATTCAAGATGGGGAGCAGGGGAATGAGGGAGCAGGGAAAGGGGGGTGGGTGTGGTCCCACTTAGTGGGCACAAAGTTAGGGTAGATGGCACACCTGTTGGGGGTAAGACACAGCTATAAGAGGGACTCTACCTAACACATGCAAACATTTTAACCTAATTCTTTGTATCCTCAAATCAACCTGAAACAATAAAAAAAAAATTAAAAAAAAGATAGGTGGTTAAGGCTCTTGAGAGGAGACCTTATTTTTCTTTTACTACAGCCATTATAAGTGTCCTTATGAAAGAGAAGCAAAGGGAGACAGACACACAGGAAGGAGATGCAAAGATAAGAGGGAGGCAGAGATTATAGTGATGCTGCTGCAAGCCCAGGAATGCTGGCAGCTGCCCGAAACCAGAGGAGACATGGAGTGGATTCTCCCCTAGAGCCTGCCACACTTGATTTCAGAACTCTGGCTTCCAGAACTGTGAAAGAATACTTGTCTATTGTTTTAAGCTACCAGTTTGTGTGCTGTGCCCTCCACTGTGTTCCCCAAACAGCACCCACTGCTTGTGTCCCTCAGCCCATGTCCTTTCCTTCCTACTGGAAGACCTTTTGGAGGGTGGGACTGTGTCCTGGGGAGACAGTTCCCCAGTTCTCAGCATAGTGACTGGTACATAAAGAGAGATCTCGTTTCTACTAAAAAGATAAAAAGTAGTTACGTGTTGTGGCGGGTACCTGTGGTCCCAGCTACTTGTGAGGCTGAGGCAAGAGGATCACTTGAGCCCAAGAGTTTGAGGTTGCTATGAACTAGGCCAATGCCAGAGCACTCTAGCCTGTACAACAGAGTGAGACTCTGTCTCAAAAAAAAAAATAGGTTAAGTCATATCTCATCTTTGATCTCTTATTTCTTCCTATTGCCCAAATGAAGAATCAATACATTCATAGCCATCTAGCCAGATTCTACACTGCAGATACCTCTACCCTGTAAGATAACTCCCATATCCTAAGGCCCTGCAAGGGATATACCCTGCTTCAGGTGGCAGGCAGTGCAGTGTCCCCAGTGGCATTGCTGGTCCCACTCTTGCTACCCATTTGACCCATCATCCTGAAAGTAATGGGGAGCCATGGGGGAAAAGCACCTCTTCCAAGCAACTTTTCTCTTGAGTCATTCAACTTACGACTATGGGCCAGGTCAAAGTTCCTTTGGAGTCCCCCGTGTTAACAAGCTGGAAGCTAACAGCACAGTGTTGTACAGCGTTTTTCTGAGTAGTTAATTAACGAGGGGATAAGCTACCTTGACAATCACTGGAGCAAGCAGCCTCACTGTGCAGTCGTCAAGAGGGACAGGATTAGTTTCCAGGGAGACCACAAGGAAATGACAAGGCAGGCAGGCTTGATGGGTCCCGGCTTCCCCAGTGCCGCACCTTTGCCCAGCTCTCCTTCTCCTCACAGTGCAGATGTGTGTGGAGCCTCACAGCATGGCTGGACTGGCTTGATAATTAGTCAGCACTCAGTGCTCTGAGCAGATTCAGAGTCTGCTTGCAAATGGCCTGGGCTGGGCCGAGGGCTTTCCGGAAATCACACTGCCAGAAGCTGACAGCGGGGTTGGTAATGTGTCCCAGAGAAATCACTGAGTGTCTCAGAAAAGTGACTCCAAAGTAGGTGGGGTTGGTCAAGCCCCAGATTCTGCCTGACCCACAGTGGGCTGGGGGCTTGGTAGCTGCTGAGGCTAAGGGCAGTAAGCAGATAGTCAACAGGGTGGCAGCATGACTAGGCAAAGTCCTATGGACCATCATCATGGCTGTGTGCTATGCTATGCTATGCTATGCCATTCCATTTTCTGCTACCCGCAGTCTCAGGGGGTGGCACATTTTGCCCTATACTCTGGAAGCGAGAATGGCTGGGTCTTCCCTTTCTCACATCCTTTCGGGCTAGGGTTCAGGTATGTGACCTGGGCTCAGCCAATCAGATGCATTAGCTTGGGGTTGTGGATCTGATGGAATTCTTACAGAGATCGCACCACAGTTCACTTCTGGGTCAGCAGTCCAGAAAGAGTTGTCCATGTCCAGGACCAGTGCCCAGTACTGGTAGGGGCAGTGGCCTTCTCTTCACCCTGGCCCTTTGTGTGGTCTTGGCATATCAACTCCCCTTGTCCCTGTCCTGAACCCCAAATCTATCTGCCTTCTATATCAGCTAACATGTGCTTATATTCCTTAGAACTGTCAACCTAGCCTGATCCAGAGTGTGTAACAGCTTATCTCTGAGTGAATGGAAGAAGCACAAGGAGTTTGCTATTTTTTTCTTTAAATCTAATACAGAGTTCTGGAAAATAATTTTTAATTTTTTTCCCTGCTGTCACAACACAAAAGGTTGAGTATATTTTTCAGGTCTCTTTGAGGTGAAGTAACAGAAACTGGTTTGAAAACAATGGGAACTTATTTCTAACTATAAATTCTGAGGGTTAGCACGATCTAGGGAGAGCTGGATCTGGTAAAGTCCATCATGTCAGGAATTCGTCTTGTTTTGCCCTTTATTAATTTCATTTTTAGGTGGGTTCTATTCATGTACGGCCTCTGGTTCCTCCAGCTTAGCAATTCTAGTAGGTTTGCGAAGGTCCCCAAAAGGCCCTACAAATTCTGGTTGTAATTGGAAAAACTCAGCCACCTGTCCATTCTAACCTATAGCCAGAGTTTGGCAGAAGTCAGGTACAGGGCTGAATGGCCCAAGTCTCAATTGTGGGTCAAGTTGATCCTTCAGTTAAATGTTCTCAGATTTGACTTAAAAGTCTCACAACTCTCCCTGCCTAACTTATGAGAAGTAGAATTTTATAATGAAGTGGCTTATGGGTTTTATTTTTCTGTTTTTATGACAATTAATATAGTTAGAATTTAGTTACTTTCCCATTGTTTATGCCAGATATAGGACAGGACACGAATTATAAGCTGATACTCCATTCATCTGTCATACCCTCAAAAAAAAATCTATTGCAATACAAGTGACTAAGAGTGACATTATAAGGATGGCTGTGGATCAGCTTTAATTTACTAATTTCAATCCATACAAAAATTATTTAAAATAATATACTTAGAAGAAATACTTGAGAAGAAGTAATATCTTACTACTTACTTGATGTTTATTTAAGGCATACTATACTCCTTAGTGCTGTTTTAACCCATTCCTGTCTGTGGACTCACATCCCAGTTCTAACAATACTATGAAGCAGGTATTACTAATTTCAAAATGAAGAATAGAAATATCAAAACACTGGTCCAAGAACACAAAGCTAATAAATACTGGGCACACTGTATACCTTTTTAAAATTTAACTTAATATTCGAACAAGTCCACAATGAGGTTGGTGTTTTTCCTGGTTTTGAAGAAACCAAGATTCATGAAATTAAACCATCTGTCCAAGGTCACAAAGGCTTATAAGGGCTTTGGGTCAGAATTCAAACCCAAATTGTTTTTCAAAGCTATTGACCTTAACCACACACTCTACCACCTCCAAACATACTGCAGGCCTGGGGGCAAAACAGAGTGATGGAACACCAAAGTGTATAGAACAGGGTTTGGGAACCTGCAGCCTGAAGGTCACAACTGAACCCAAATGTTACAGAACAAATCCTTTTATTTTTATTAATATATTTTTGTTCATCTTTTATATTTTTATTTTTTAAATGAGCGTGTTTAAAAGACCCCCCCAAATAAGATTGAACAAAATAATCCTCCCAGATTCATCAACACAATTAGAACATTAGTAAGCCGTAAAGGCTAAACGGACAGCTGTTTCGCTCATGATTTAGTTCTAACTTCCCCGCCTGACTGGTGCCACTACTGCCAGAGGCGGCTGAGTACACCAATTCGTTATCAGCTTTTGACAATGGTGCCCTGCATTTCTGTTTAAGGTGGAATTTTGAATAGTCACACAGCTCGACGGTATATTTAAATTCTGTCTGCTTAACAGTCCATCATGTCAAAGAAGACCGAGAGAATGCTGAAGGAACAGACTCTTTTTTAAAATGAGGACTAGGAATTGCAATTTTATGTTGTGCGTGCTGATGAGAAGGTGATTTGCTTGTTTTCTGATACTGCAATATCAACATTAATGCTCATCAGCACTGTAACCCTCCTAAGGACCACAAATATCTCAAAATTAGAGGGAGGGGTATAAAAGGTTGTACAGCAGAAATCAAAAGAGGAAAAGCAAAGACAATTCTTTCAAGCAGCAATAAGATCCAGAAATAACGCCACTGAATCAACTTACAAAGTAGTTTTATATACTTGGGGGGAAAGGGAAGCCATTCAGCGACACAGAAATTGTGTAAGAATGCACTGTGGAAGTTATAGGATGCTGAGGCCCCGATAAGGTTTCAAAGGATAAACAAGTGCCTCTTTGAAGAACTGTAATTGATCAGCAGTGTGAATTAGTCTTCCACTTAACCGAACCGCTTCACGCAATATTTCAAAAGGAAAATATATATTAATCAATCACGCTGGATGAATCAGCTGGTACTATTTACTCAGCAAAGGTTTTATACTTCATTTGGGTCGTAACAGAAGATCTTCTTTGCTATGAGGAATTACTCACTTCGGGCACTCTTGTGCAGGGAATAGATATGTTCAACAGCTTTCAAGATAAATGTCACGGATTTGGTAAATTTAGTGAGTATATGTACAGACAATGCACCTTCCATGACAGGAAAACATGAAGTTTATTTCACAGTTTATTGCACAGATTAAAAAAAAAAAAAGATGCTTTCTTTTCTTTTCATAGTACCTTGCACCAGCAAAATCTCTGTGCTGAAGCTACTATGTTAAGGGACGCTTTGCTACAAGGTGTAAGTACTGTTACTATAATCATGCAAATGCAATATGGCATGGTCAGTTTTGTAACAGGTTAAAGTTGAAGAATGAGTTATTCAGTGTGGATTGACCCTCTCACTCTGAAGTGCATTGGCTATCATGGGGACAGGTGTTAGCCAAAATTTTATCTCTGTGAGAAAAGATAGTTCAATTTTATAAGGAATAGAATCAGTGATATGAATTATTGAAAGATTTCTTTAGGAATGTAGCACTTATGTGTGATATCATGTCAAATCAAAATGACTTGAATATTTCTTTGCAAGGTAAAACCAAGTCTATATATGATATGTGGCAAACAATCCAAGCATTTCAGAAAAAGCTATCTTTTTTCAAAACATTTATTCTTCAAAAGGAAATTTTAGATGAATGTTTTCCTGAGTTAGCAAAGGTGGTTGATGGGCAGGATGATACATCCAAATCATGTGAAGACTACACAGCTGTTAGAGACCTTTGACTTGTAGACTACCATGAAAGATTCACTGAGAATCATGACATCATACTCAGATTAGCATCTCAGCCTCTTCTAATGGCTATCACCAAGGCACTTAAAGAACGAGGGAATTGACTGAGCTCTCAGTAGACAACCTTGGAAAGTCTTTGTTTAATGCTAAGAAAGATCCCATTGAAATATGGAAAAACGCAGTAGAATACTCACACCTTCAGCAATATGCCCCCAAATGCTTTCTTGCTTTTCAACCAGTTATTGCTGTGAATCTACATTCTCCTACCTAACCCAAATCAAGATGCCCTTAAGGTTGCAAATGACTAATACCCATCAAGAAGGTCAACTGTGAAACTGCGAACCTCCATGCTGCAATAAATATGTTTTCCTACAAAGGGAGATGGAGATGCAACAAAGTTATTAAAAGGTAAACTTTAAAATTAATAGGTTTCTTTTTTTGAAATTATTAAGTCCATAGTAGATTTTTACAAAATAATGTACAGTTTAAAGTATATCTAATTAAAGCTTCTTGAATGTGGCCATATTGGATGATAGCTAACTTAATGCAGCCCTCCAATGAGAAAAGGCTCTCTGAGAGCCTTTATCCCCCCGACTCTCTGGTGTAGACTCATTGTTTTAAGACAATGGCAAATTATGTCCCATGGGGGCAAATCTAGGCTACCACTGTTTTGTAAATAAAGTTTTATTGGAACACAGCCACTTCCATTCATTTAAGTACTGTCTACACACAACGGCAGGACTAAGTAATTGTAACAGAGACTACCTGTCCTACAAAACATAAAATATTTATCACAGTTTCTGTTGCTTTACAGAAACAGCTTTCTGGCAGACTCCTTCCTGGTGGGGACTCAAGAAGGTTCATGACTCATTGGTTCCACCTTATGCCACAGGGTCCAGGAGTGGGATAGCAATGAATGGTAGCTTCCCTTACACCTAATCTCTGAGATAAAATGTGAAAATAATCTCTGCAGCTTCAAAACTTTATTTCCCTGATCTACATCTTGTTTCTGCCAAGTATTCCTAGGCAATGCACAGCCCTGTTTTAACTAAGAGCCCCACCCGCATCTGGCTCTTCATACTTTCTTCCTGTTTAGTGCATAATACTGCTTGCTCATCCTGAGAAGCACATGTAAATTCTCCTCCAAATGTGTTGATTTCCTACCGTCAAAAGAATGAATGCAGAGTTATCTTGTCCCCAACCACATCCAACTGGCACTTTTACATGTTACGCCATGAACCAGGTAACTTTCCCCCTAATGCTGGAAACCATATCCAATGTCCAGTCAGTTTTAGGAAGCCCTGAGAAGGACAAGTTCTCCGGCTCCCTCCTGTTAGGACATATTCTGAAGAGATAAAAATTAAGGGGAGTGTTGAGAAGAGTAAGGCCAGAGTCTTGCAGGCCAGATGGACGCCAGGGCTCTGCCCAGCCTCCTTGTTCATGTCCGTGGCCTTCCCTGGTGCTTTTCTTAGGAGTGGCCTGCTGTGGCATGGGGTGTTAACACTTTAATTTCCCTGGGCCCCCAACTATAAGTTACTTCCCTCCCACTCCTCACCTTCTCCTGCCTTTATGGGCCGTGTCAATCAGTGTCCTCACTGTGCAGTGGCATCACTAACTTTCCAGTCCCCACTGTCTTCCATTTACAGTTCCTTTGCTGGGTGTCATGTTCCTAATCCCTTACAGGCACCTGTCAGAATTAGACCCGTCCTTCAACCTTCTAAGTGCCTTACATTTTATAAACAATACTTTAAAAATAACTTTTAATTACATAAGAAACACATAAATGCCTTCTCCTGGTCATAATGCATTCCGTGAAAGCATTATAGATACTGTGCTGATGTCTCTATTGACAAAAACCTCCATGCTCCAGGCCTCCCTCAAGGAGAGCATTATTATCTGTCTGTTGCATATTTTTCCAGAACCCTTGCTATGCATTTGCATATTTACTGGTAGAAAATATACAATATGTTCTGCACATTTTATACAAACAGCAACATCCTTGTCTTTTTTCACTCAGCAGTCCCTACACGAGATATTTCCACATTGCTCAGTGCAGACAGAATGCATCCGTTGCAACCACCACGGTGTAAGTACAGCATTCCTCTTCTGATTGACATTTAGATGGTTTCCAGCTCTTTGCGAGTAAAACAATGACGTGATAAACATCCTTGTCTGTGGCTTCCTGTGAACTTATGGGTTTTTCCAGGGTAGATGCTATGTTATTTATTGTTTTCTAATTGTTTAGAGCAGCATTTGGCAAATGTTTTTCCGTAAAGGGCCAGACAATAAATACTGTAGGCTTTGTAGGTCTTAAGGTCTCTTTGACAACTGCTCAGCTCTGCCCTGGGGATTCAAAACAGCCATGGATACATAAATGAATGAATATGGCAGTGACCTAATAAAACTTTATTTACAAAAATAGCTACTGGATGGGATTTGACCCAAAGTCGTAGTCTGCTGTCCCTTGGCTTAGAGCACACTTGCCAACAAGTGCATCTGTGTTTATGCATCATGGCTGTTTCCAGGATATCATGTTACAGCACTGGCCATGGCTGTTATTTACTAAGCTACTCAGGTGTGCCCTGCCCATTGCAAAATGCTCCACCTGCATTATCTCATTCAGTCCATTCACCATTTCTATTAAGTAGCAGAATCAATATTCCCCTTGAAGCTCAGGGATATTAAATAATACTTGAAGGTCACACAGCTGGTAATGGGCAGAGCTGAGACTTGTCACCAGGTAGCAGGGCACCAAGCCTGCAACTTGCAACTTTAATCACTGCACTACAATGCCTCCTTCTCACTATTAAGAAGAAAGAGGTAGTGTGCAGATGGGTAAAACATAGCTGGTCCTTCATTTAAGTCCCAGGTGGTTCTAACACTAAGGACCTGATAGTTCTGGTGGATTGTCACCCTGGGAATAGGCATAGACAGTTTGCCTACAATTTTAGGACCACAGGGCTCTGAGTGCCACCATGAACCTTAGGTTAAGATTCTTTACATTAGGACCTGGTTCAGCTGGAGACCTATCCAATGGTGGAAAACCACCACTAGCCTTCTCCCCCTGAAGCACACACTGTGCCCTGCCCACAGGGCTGAGAAACTGTAGCTCTTCTAATTCCCCTCTTTGTCTAGAGATCCTCTCTTTCCTTTCCTACTTGGTCCAGTAAGTTTGAGATACTGCAATAAAGTTTGCTTGTGTTTCACCCACTACAGTATGAAAGAAGGATGAATGGATGGATGGATTTATAGATGGATGAGTAGGTAGAGGGAAAGGAAGGAGGGGGGAAGATAGAGAGAGAGGAAGGGGGGAGAGAGGTGAGGGGGAGGGGGAAAGAGGAGGGCAGGAGGGGGGAGGGGGGAAAGAGGCGGGATAGGGCAGGGTAGAAGGAAGAGGAGCCTAATGAATCTCACTGTGAAATGTATGTGTACTTTTAGAATTGTATTTACCCAATATACTGTCACCTTTCAGGGATAACTGGGGACCTGTTAAGACTACCAAGGGCAGACTAACAGAGATGTCTATTCTGAGAGCAGGGCAGTTACAGGATAATGTGGACAGTTCTGACCACAGGGGCTGCTAGGGACGCAGTCAGTGGGGCAGCAGCAGTAGCTGCAAAGCTGTCAGTGTGACACTGGTACTTTGCAGCTTGCTCTGGACACTCCCCTCACCGAAGCTCCCCAAATGCTGTTCCTCACCTGCCCTGAGTTAGCTCCAAGCCCAGCCCCCATGAACGCTTTGCAGAATCTGGTGTTTTCTACTCCATTTCATGCCAAATGCAAAGCTGAGACCTCCCAAGGCCTGAGCTTTAAAATACAGATGTGGTGACCCCCAGTGGACCTGAACAAAGGCCATTCAAAATGTTCTTTAAAAAAGTTTTTAAATACACTTGACAAGGGCTTTCTGCCCTTTGGGGAAACCAGTCAGAAGGGAAGCCCAGAGTAAGAGGGAACTCTGCCTCTGGGCCAGCTGCCTGAGCTGCCTGATGGCTATCGCTGGGCCCCTCCTTCAGCTTTATTTGTTTTGGAGAGCTGGCTGCTTCTCCCAGCTGGTGTTTTCATACCTTGGGGTTCATTATTCAGTCACCAGTTACTCCAGGAACAATTCTCTTTCCATGAGGTCAAATGACCAAGTGTCTTTCTGAAAAGGAACCTCATCTTATTTAATGGAGGCACCCCCTGTCCGAGCACACACATCACACCCACACGGCCCACACTGAGCACTATCTCAGGCACACTTGTGGCCTGGGCATGGATCCATTCCTAGTAGAAGCAGGAGATTTCTGCTCCTAAGCCCATGGGCTCAGGGGAGATTACATTTATGGTATTAAGCTGGAATCTGAATACACGTTGGTATGCAGCGAGGATTCCATTTTATCAGTGGGTTCTCCATCTATTCTTCACACCACATGACTCCAGCCAGATATTGACAACTCTGACAATTTCAGAAATGGGGATGATGTGTACAGCTTGGTAGAGGCAAAATAGCTCAGCAAACATATAGGGCAGCCAAAGTGGATGGTGGGAGTAATACTGCTGTGCTCGTCTATGACTGTGTCAGGTTGTAGAAGGGTTATTCATATACAGCTCTGGACAAAGATGTCATTTGATTGCTCTTCTTTCCTGGGCACATCGTGACAATGGGCCAATTGTTCAGGCACAAGAAGCAGGACTCAACATTTTTCCAACCTGTTTGTGCTTTTCCCTCCCAAAGGGGGTGTTTCCTGAGAAGTCAGAGGAATTCTGCTGATTACAACTCCAGTACAGCCACATTCCAGGGGGTAGGAGGGTCACACACCTGGGCAGACAGGCAGGGTCTGAAGCACAGATCAGAGGTCACTCTTCCGGCAGCAGCATGAAGGCTGAGAGCCAGCTCCCAGCAGCCTGGTGAAGGCTGCATCCATCCACAGCCTCTGTGTGACCTTCCAAAAATTGCCTGGAGGATTTTAGCAAGCATCTTCCTCACAAACTCTTTCTCCCCAGTTGTCTGCCATTTTATCTTTTTCAGAACTATCCTTCCCTGTTTCTGGAGGGATAAAGCAACCTCAGGAAATTCTCCACTCAGCACAGAATATGATACTCAGGTTATAGTTTGTGTTTGCACAGAAT
>CAUYQV010136780.1:0-27623 GCA_963574575.1 Galagoides demidoff | reverse complement strand
ACAAGTGTCTTTATAGTAAAAGGTTTTTTTTTTTTTTCCTTCTGGATAGATGCCCAATAGTGGGATTGCAGGATCAAATGGGAGGTCTAGGTTGAGTTCTTTAAGGTTTCTCCATACTTCCCTCCAAAAAGGTTGTATTAGTTTGCAGTACCACCAGCAGTGCAAGAGCGTTCCTTTCTCTGCACATCTATGCCAGTATCTGCAATTTTGAGATTTTGTGATATAGGCCATTCTTGCTGGAGTAGATGATATCTCAGGGTGGTTTTAATTTGCATTTCTCTAATAATTAGAGATGAAGAGCATTTTTTCATATAATTAGTAGCCATTTGCCTATCAGCTTTAGAGAAGATTCTGTTCATCTCTCTTCTTCATTGATGTATGGGGTTGTTGGTTTTTTTCTTGTAGATTAATTGAAGTTCTATGTAGATCCTGGTTATTAGACTTTTGTCAGAGATGCCTGGAATTTCTCTCCCTTTTCTCACTGTGCCTGGTTACACAGAAGCTGCTACTTAGCCACCATCTTCCCTCACTGCATTATTTTTCTTCTTTGAAATGTTGAGGTTGGTTTTGTCACTTAGGTTATAGTCTTCTTTCATAAATGATCCATGAACACTTGAAAAGATGTTTGTTCTGCTTTTGTTTTGTGGAGTGTTCTATATATGTTGATTTATGTTGTATGGATTGATGGTGGTGTTGAACTTTTCTATTTATTGCTGATTTTCTTTCTTGTTCTATCTCATTTTGAGATAGGAGTGTTGAAGTCTTTGATTATATTTGCAGATTTATATACATCTCTTTTCAGTTTTATTAGGTTTTATTTCACATATTTGCTGTTCTGTTGTTTGCTGTACACATACAATTGCTAGGTATTCCTAGTATATTGGTCATTTTATCATTGTATAATCTGTCAATCTGTCACTGGTTATTTTCTTTGCTCCAGAGTTTCTTTATTTGATATTAACATAGTCAATCTGTTTTATTTTGATTAATATTTAAATAGTATTTTTTCTCCTTATCTTTGCTGTTAAGCTATATAATCTTAAACGGACTATACTTTGGTCATTAAAAAATCTTTTATAAATATCTTTTAATTAGGATTCATTACACTATTTACATATAACATAATTATTTATATCTTAGGATTTGAGTTAATAATTTCCAAAATGTGGAAACAGCCTAATTGCCCAGAAATGAATTAACAAGCTGTGGGATATATATACCATGGAATAGTTGTCTGCCATTAAAAAAGATGGAGACTTTACATCTTTTGCATAGATTGAGTGGGAACAAATTCTTTTTAGTAAAACATGACAAGAATGGAGAAGTAAGAATCCAATGTACTTAATTCTATTATGAAGGCAGTAGGTAATCTAATACAAGGTGTGGGTAGGAGAATGAGGAATCAGGGAGAGGGGAGAAGGATGAGGGGTCATGGTGTATGGCACACCTCTTGGTGGGCATTTATGTTGTTTCCACATTTTAGCAATTGTAAATTGAACTACAATAAAAAGTATAGTGCAAATGACCTTATGATAAAATGATTTTTTTCTTCTGGGTAGATGCCTAGCAATGGGATTTCAAGATCAAATGGGAGGTCTAATTTGAGTTATTTGAGGCTTCTTCATACTTTCTTCCAAAAAGGTTGTATTAATTTACAGTCCCACCAGCAGTATAAAAGTGTGCCCACTTTTGTAGCTACCATGTTCTAGTAGCTATTTTGTGGCTACCATGTTCTAGTCATTATTGTAGACATGGGATACAATGGTGACAAAATGGGCACATCCTTCTCTCCACATCCACACCAGCATCTGCAGCTTTGAAACATAATGTGAGCTGTTCTTACTGTGGTTGGGTAGTTTTGATTTTCACTTGCTTGATGATTAGGGACAATAAGCATTTTTTCATGTTTGTAAGCCATTCGTCTGGCTTCCTTAGAGAGGGTTCTATGCATAACTTTTCCCCAGTGATAATATGTGACTGATAGCTCTATTTTATTATTAATTTGTATTCTCTGTAGGTCCTACTTATCAAGCCTTTGTCCAGTTCATAATATGCAAGTACTTTTTTCCCATTCTGAAGATTTTCTATTTGTTTTGGTTGTTGACTCCTTAGCTGTGCAGAAGCTTTTCAGTTTAATTAAGTTCCATTTGCTTAAGTTTGTTGTTGTCTCATTTGCTACAGAAGTCTTTTTCATAAAATGTTTCCCCGGGCCCAATACTTTAAGTGTTTTCTCCACACTTTCTTCAAGGATTTTGATCATTTCATGTCTTAGTTTTAAATTTTTTATCCATCCTGAATCAATTTTTGTAAGTGGTGAAAGGTGCAGGCCCAGATTCAGTCTTTTATATGTGGTTATCCAGTTCTCCCAGCAACATTTATTGAATAAGAATTCTTTTTCCAGTGTATGCTCTTGTTTGGTTTATCAAAGATCAGCTGCTGTAAGATGTTAGGTTCATCTCATGGTTTTCTCTATGGTTTCAAATGCCTGTGTCTACTTTGTGCCAATACCATGCTGTTTTGACGACTATGGCCTTGTAGTATAGCCTAAAGTGTGGTAGGATGATGCCCTCAGCTTTGTTTCTATTATTAAGAATGTCCGTAGCTATATGTGTTTTTTTTCCTGGCTCCATATAGAATGAAGAATTATTTTTTCCTAAATCTTGAAAGAATTGCGATGGTATTTTATTTATTTATTTATTTATTTATTTATTAGCACTTTCTTCCTTTATTTTGTAGCTACCATGTTCTAGTCATTATTGTAGACATGGGATACAATGGTGACAAAATGGGCAGATCTCTACTAGTGTAGAGTTCACAGGCTTAGAACTAATGAATAAATACATAGATACAATAGTCAATGATACATGCTAGGAATTATGGGGATTACATTGAATCTGTAGATTGCTTTGGGAAGTATAGACCTTTTAACAATATTGATTCTTCCCAACCATGACCATGATATGTTCTTCCATTTGTTAATAGCTTCTGCTATTTATTTTCTTAGGGTTTTACAATTTTCTTTGTTGAGGCCCTTCACCTCTTTTGTTAGGTATAGTCCTAGGTATTTCAGGTTTTTTTTTTTTTAAGCTACTGTGAAGGGAATTGTTTCCTTGATTAGGTTCTCAATTTGGCTGTGACTGTCATGTACAAAGGCTACTAATTTTTGGACATTGATTTATATTCTGAGACATTACTGCATTTTTTAGTTGGCTTCCAAGAGTCTTGTGGTTGAATCTTTGGGGTTCTTAAGTATAAGATTATATCATTGGCAAAGAATGAGAGTTTTACCTCCTCTGCCCCCATGTATATGTCCTTAATTTCCTTCTCTTGATTGTATTTTCTAGAATTTCCAGCATTATGCTGAATAGTAGTTGCAATAGGGGACAACCCTGTACATTTCCAGTTGTAAGTGTAAAAGCTTTCAGTTTTATTCCATTCAGTATAACATTAGCTGTGTGTTTGTTGTGGATGGCCACAATCAATTTAGGAAATGTGCCACATATGCCTATATTCCTAAGTGTTCTAATTAGAAAAGGATGCTGAATTTTGTTGAATGTTTTTCCTGCATCTATTGAGAGGATGATATGGTCTTTGTTTTTGCTTCTGTTGATGTGGTTAATTATGTTTATGATAGGCTTGCATATCTTAAACCAGACTTGCATCCCCAGGATGAAACCTACTCAATTGTGATTTATAATTTTTTTAATGTGTAACTGTAATCTATTTTGTAGCATTTTATTGAACCTTTTTGCATATATATTCATTAGTGAAATTGGTCTGAAGTTCTCCTTTTTAGTTGGGTCTTTTCCTGGTTTTGATATCAGGATGATGTTTGCTTCATAGAACATGTCATGGGCAGATTCCTTCCTTCTCAATTTTTTGCAATAATTTCTGTGGTATGGGTATAAGCTCTTCTTTGAAGAGAAGATAGAATTTTTATGTGAAAAAAACTGGTCCAGGGTATTTTGGGGGGGTAAATTTTTATTGTTTCTTTGATGTCAGTGCTTGATATTGGACTGTTCAAGTGACCTATTTCTTCTTGGTTAACTCTAGGGAGAGGGTATGATTCCAGGAATTGGTCCATTTCCTCCACATTGTCAAATTTGTGGGAATAGAGTTTCTTGTAGTATCTGAGAAAATCTCTTTTGTCTCTTGTTATTTTCCCTTTTTCATTCTGATTGAAGTTATTAGAGATTTTGCTTTCTGTTTCTAGTTAATCTACCCATAGGTTTATCAATTGTATTTATTTGTTTTCAAAAGTCAACTTTTTATTTCATTAATTGCTGAATGATTCTTTTGTTTTAAATTTCATTTATTTCTTATTTAATTTAAGTTATTTCTGTTTGTCTCAGTGTAGAATTAGATTTTTCTTCCTTTTCCAATCTCATAAGATGTTTTGTGAGTTTGTTGATTCACTCTCTTTCGGTTTTTCAAATATAGGCATCTAATGTGATAAATTTCCCTCTTAAGATGGATTATACTGCATCCCATGGGTTTTGGTAATAAATGTCTTCATTATTGTTATGTTTGAGAAATTTAACAATTTCCTCCTTTATCTCTTCTTGAAACAAACTATCATTCAGCATAAGGTTGTTTAATTTCCATGTCTTTGTGTGAGGATAAACTTTTTTTTTTCTATTTATTAAATCGTAGCTGTGTACATTAATGCAATCACAGGGTACAGTGTGGTGATTTCACTTACAATTAGAAATACTCTCATCAAACTGGTTAATGTAGCTTTCATGTCATTTTCTTAGTTATTGAGTTAAGACATTCATACTCTTCATTTAGAAAGATTCACAGGTACCCTTGTAAGATAAACCATAAAGGTGACCCCAACAATCACCCTCCCTTCACCCATTCACCCCCCACACCTCCCCTCTCCCTCCTCCTCCCTATATTCTAGGCTGTAATTAGGTTATAGCTTTCCTATGAAAGCTATAAATTAGTTTAAAAATAGGGTTGTGTACATTGGATACATTTTCTTTCATTCTTGAGATACTTTGCTAAGAAGAATATGTTCCAGCTCCACCCATGTGAATATGAAGGAGGTAAAGTCTCCATCTTTCTATAGGGCTGATTAATATTCCATGGTGTACTTATATCACAATTTATTGATCCATTCATGGGTCAATGGGCTCTTGGGCTTCTTCCACGACCTAGCAATTATGAATTGGGCTGCAACAGACATTCTGATAGAAATATCTTTATTATAATGTGATTTTTGGTCTTCTGGATATATACCTAATAAAGGAATTGTAGGATCAAATGGCAGGTCTATTTTTAGTTGTCTAAGTGTTCTCCAAACATCTTTCCAAAAGGGATGAATTAGTTTGCATTCCTACCAGCAGTGTAGAAGTGTTTCCTTTTATCGACATCCATGCCAGCATATCTGGTTTTGGGATTTTGTGATATGGGCAAATATTACTGGAGTTAGGTGATATCTCAAAGTAGTTTTTTTTTTTCAAAGTAGTTTTGATTTGCATTTCTCTGATGATTAAAGACGGAGAGCATTTTTTTCATATGTCTGTAGGCCATGCGCCTATCTTCTTTAGAGAAATTTCTTTTCAAGTCCCTTGCCCAGCCTGAGGTGGGATAACTTGTTTTTTTCTTGCTAATAGTTTGAGTTCTCTGTGGATTCTGGTTATTAAACCTTTGCCGGAGACATAACCTGCAAATATCTTCTCTCATTCTGATGGCTGTCTGCTTCCTTTAGTTACTGTGTCCTTGGCTGTGCAGAAGCTTTTTAGTTAGATCAGTTCCCAGTAGTGTATTTTTGATGTTGCTTCAATTGCCTGGGAGTCCTCTTCATAAAAATTTTGCCCAGGCTGATTTCCTCAAGTGTTATCCCTACACTTTTTCTCTAGTATTTTTATAGTTTCATGTCTTAAGTTTAAATATTTAATCCAGTGGGAGTCTATCTTAGTTAATGGTGAAAGGTGTGGGTCTAGTTTCAGTCTTCTACAGGTCGACAGCCAGTTTGCCCATCACCATTTGTTAAATAGTGAATCTTTTCCCCACTCAATGCTTTTAATTGGCTTGTCAAAGATCAGGTAACAGTAGGTAGCTGGATTCATCTTTTGGCTTTCTATTCTATTCCATATATCTACCTCTCTGTTTTTGTCCCAGTACCATGCTGTTTTAATCACTATTGATTTATAGGTCTAGTAACGTGATTCTTCCTGCTTTGTTTTTATTTCTGAGTAATATCTTGGCTTTTTGAGTTTTGTTCTGATTCCATATAAAATGAAGTATTTTTTTCTCTAGTTCTTTAAGATTTGACAATGGAGCTTTAATAGCGATTGCCTTAAAATTATATATTGCTTTGGGTAGTATGGACATTTTGACAATGTTGATTCTTCCCAGTTATAAGCATGGTATGTTTTTCCATTTGTTAACATTTTCAGCTATTTCTTTTCTTAAACTTTCATAGTTCTCTTTATAGAGATCTTTCACATCCTTTGTTAGGTAAACTCCCAAATATTTCATCCTTGGCACTACTGTAAACAGAATAGAGACCTTGACTATATTTTCAGCTTGGCTGCTGTTGGTATATATAAAGGCTACCGATTTATGAGTGTTGATTTTGTAACCTGAGAAGCTGCTGCATTCCTTGATAACTTCTAAGTGTTTAGTAGTAGAATCCCTGGTATCTTCCAGATATACAATCATATCATCTGCGAAGAGTAAAAGCTTAATCTCTTCTCACCTTATATGGATACCCTTGATCATTTTTTCTTCCCTAATTTTGATGGCTAAACCTTTCATTACAATGTTAAAGAGCAATGAAGACAATGGGCTGCCTTGTCTCGTTCCTGATCTGTTGGAAATGATTTCCACTTAACTCCAATTCAATACAATATTGGCTGTGGGTTTGCTGTAGATGGCCTCTATCAGTTTAAGACATGTGCCTTCTATACCAATTTTCTTAAGTGTTCTGATAATGAAGGGATGCTGGATATTATCAAAAGCTTTTTCTGCATCAATTGAGAGAATCATATGGTCTTTGTTTTTCAATTTGTTTATGTGATGAATTATATTTATAGATTTACATATGTTGAACCAACCTTGGAACCCTGGGATAAAACCTACTTGGTTGTGGGGTATAATTTGTTTGATGTATTACTGGATTCTGTTGGTTAGGATCTTGTTGAATATTTTCACATCAATATTCATGAGTGATATTGGTCTATAACTTTCTTTTCTTGTTGGGTCTTTTCCTGGTTTGGGGATAAAGGTGATGTTTGCTTCATAGAATGTGTTGGGTAGTAGTCTATTTCTATATTTTGTAAAAGTTTGAGAAATATAGGTACTATTTCCTCTTTAAAGGTTTAGTAGAATTCTGATGTGAAGCCATCTCATCCTGGACTTTTCTTTTTAGGGAGATTTTGTATAGTTGATGCTATTTCAGAACGTGATATACGCCTGTTCAACATTTCCACTTCTTTCTAGCTAAGTGTTGGGAGGTGGTGAGCTTCCAAGTATTGGTCGATTTCCTTCAGATTGTCATATTTCTGAGAATACAGTTTATTGTAATATTCATCCTGGATTTTTTGAATTTTTAAGGGGTCTGTTGTTATTTTGTCTTTACCATTTCTGATTGATAAGATTAGAGATTTTACTTGTTTTTTTTTTTTATCTTTAGGTTGGCCAAAGGTTTATCTATTTTACTGACTTTTTCCAAAAAAACAATTTTTTGATTAATTGATCTGTTGTATAATACTTTTGTTTTCAATTTCATTGAATTCTGCTCTAATTTTGGTGTTTCTTTTCTTTTGCTATATTTGGGGTTGGAATGTTCTTCCTTTTCCAGCTGCTTGAGATGTCTCATTAAGCTGTTAACTTCCTCTCTTTCCATTTCTTGAGGAAGGCTTGCAATGCTATAAATTTCCCTCTTAGGACTGCCTTAGTGGTATCACACAGGTTCTGATAACTCATGTCCTCATTGTTGTTTTGTTCTAAAAATTTGGTTATTTTCTTCTTGATCTCATCTCTGACCCATCTGTCTTTCAGCATAAGGTTATTTAGCTTCCATGTTTTTGTTTGTGTCTACAGATTTCTGTTGTTACTGAGTTCAACTTTTATTCCATGATGGTCTGAGAAGATGCATGGCATGATTTCTATTCTTTTAAATTTACTGAGTTTAGACTTGTGATCTAACACGTGATTGATTCTGGAATATGTTTCATGGACTGATGAGAGAAATGTGTATTCAGTTTCGTTAGGATGAAATGTTCTATAGATGTCTGTTAAATCCAAAAGTTGAATAGTTAAATTTAAATCTAAATTTTTTTTGCTAAGCTTTTTATTGGATTATCTATCCAACATTGCTGAAGGAGTGTTAAAATCTCTGACTATGATGGAGCTGTGAGAGATCAAGCTGCTCATGCCTGGTAGAGTGTCTCTTATAAATTGAGTTGCATTCTGGTTGGGTGCATAGATATTAATAATTGAGATCTCATCATATTGAGTATCACCAATAATAAATATAAAGTAGCCATCCTTGTTTTTGCTCACCTTTGTTAGTTTAAAGCCTATTGTATTTGCAAAAAAAGTTGCGATGCCTGCTTTTTCCATTTGCCTGGATTATAGATGACCATCCCTTCACCCTGAATCTATGTTTATCTTTTAAGGTAAGATGAGATTCTTTTATACAGCAGTAGTCTGGTCTGAGTTTCTGTATCCAATCAGCCAATCTGTGCCTCTTTAGAGGACAGTTTAAGCCATGCACATTGATTGAAATTATTGATAATCCTGGTAAAATTTTGAGTATTGATTTGTTTGAAAGTCCAGTTGACATTTTTAATCTTTTTACCACTGTGAAAGTTGGAATTTGATCAAAAGTTTGTGAGCGAGTTTACGCTTGTGGTGGAGGATTACACTGGTCATTATGGGGGATAAGTCTGAGAATATCCTGAAGAGCTGGTTTAGTTATGGCAAATTTCTTCAACATGTGAATGGCATTAAAGTATTTAATTTCTCCATAATAAATGAAACTTATTTTATGTGGATACAGGATCCTGGGTTTAAAGTTATTTTGTTTTAGGAGATTAAAAGTTGATGACCACCCTCTTCTAGCCTGAAAGTTTTCAGCAGGGAGATCTGCAGTCATTCTAATATTCTTCCCCTTGTAGGTTATGATTTTCTTACACTAGCTGCTATTAGGATTTTCTTTTTCATTAACGTCAGTGAAGTTAATTACGATGTGTCTGGGGGATGTCTTATTCAAGTTGAGTTGTGCTGAGGTTCTGAAGCTGTCTGCTATCTGGATTTCAGGATGTCTTGGCATAACTGGAAAGTTTTCTTTTGTAATTTCATGAAGAAAAGCCTCTGTGTTTTGTGAAGCAACTTTGTTGCCTTCAGGGATTCCTATTAGGTGAATATTAGCTTTCTTCAAATTATCCTAGAGCGCTGTGAGAGAATGATCTGTTTTTGTTTTTCATTTCTGTTCCTTTTTGGAAGCTTGGGCACATCCAAAAGCTTTGTCTTCAATGTCTGATACCCTTTCTTCTGCCTTCTGCATTCTACTACCAAGGGATTCTACCATATTTTTCAGATCTTTTAGGGCTGCAATCACTTGCCTCAATATTTCAAAATCTTCGATGGTTTTGTCTTTGAATTCATTGAAGTCTTGGAGTGACCTTTTGGAATGCTACTTGAATTTCTAATTCTATCTTTGCCTCTATTCTATTAATCTTATTTGCAATCCAAATTCTGAATTTGATTTCTGACATCTCAGCCATTTGTTTATGAAGGGAATCTTCAGTTGCATGTGTCATGTTCTTTCTTAGGGGGGTTGATCTACTCTGGTTATTCATATTATCAGAGTTTTTCCACTTATTCAGGTCCATGATTATTTTATCCCATTTGGCTTTTCCCCTTGAGCTTTGTCAAAGACCCTTATGGTGTTACGGCCTGAGAGACTGGGGACCTGCTTGGTGTGGTGGGGCTAAGTGGCTCTGTCTAATTTTTAGCTGGTCTCTGTCCTACCCTAGTGAATCAATTTCTCTTGGTTGAAGTCTCAGGTGTGGAGAATATACCATCAATTAAGTCACCCCACCCCCCACAAAAAAATTGGGCAAGGAAAATCAAACCTTCCCTCTACCATACACCCAGGTTGCCACTTTGGATAGTCCTTGGGTGATTTTCCCGGTTCAAGGGGTCCAAATCTGTTGTCCCAGTCAGCACTGGTCTCAGGTGGGAGAGTTCAAAAAGTCTCCAGCAACTAGATAGGAGGGGTCTGCTGTCAGCTCTAATATGACTCGCTCCAGTGCTCTGTGAGGGTAGAAGGACCCACCCAGCAAATGAATTAGTCTGGGAAAGTCGGTGCCTCCTTCCCCACCTTGCACCTAGTCACTGGTAATCCCACAGGGCTGTGACCCAGTTCACTCCAGTGAGCAACTGCTCCTGGGGTTTACAACTGCCTGAGTCACCAGGAGATCTGAGTCTGGCAGGGGACCTTGGGTGTTTAATATAGGCTGGGGAAGTTCATTCAATTTTAGCCCCATGCCTCGTTGATGTTGCTGGCAGAACAGGACAGAGGAATTTCACAGAATTTATTTCTGTCCTGGATAAATTCTTCTGTAGGTCAGACACTGCTAAAGCTGATAAAAAACTCAGCCCTGGAGTTTACAGTCAGGTGTCAATTCCAGCCTCTGCCCTCCCACTGCCTTTGTCTCAGTTATATTCCTCCAATGGGTAGGTGCTATCATGGTCAGATAAGTACTCTTCTGGTTCAGCCTCTCCCTGTTCGTCTGTGAGCTGTGTGTATTCTACTCCCAGCACTCTGCCCAGGTCAGAAACACCCTTAGGGCTTCTCTTTACTCACAGAACTTCCCAAGTCTGCTCCACCAGTGGTTGCCACTGGAGAAATGCCCAGAACCTCTGGTTGCCGAGAGAAACAGGGCATGTTTATCTGGAATGGCCTCAGGGATGTGAGCCTTTCCCACTGCTGCAGCTGTCACTCTGCAACTCAGGATGCCACAGCTCCTATATGGTTCCCTCTCAGCTGACCATCCTCTCCTCACTCCTGTGCCACAGAGTCAGCACAGACCAGCACCATCCCTTTTCCCCTCCACTCCTCTCAAGGAAATGCCCAGGAATCTGGACTCCATGGGTGATAAACCTCCAGACCTCAGGGTGAGAGTAGAGGAGAATCCTGGGAGTTAAGATTTGTAGGTAGAGAATATATATGGTTTTATGCAGTTTTACAGTTTTATGCTTGGCAGGAGAGTGCTGTGGCACCCTAGTAGGGGTAGGAGGTCCAGTTTTTAGAGGATCCTTCTCATGGGCTAGAGTAGAAGGATGTTTTAACTCTGCTTGCTTGTTTGCATGGAGTAAATAGCGAGGACTTCTTGTGGGGGAGGGGACTCCCATCCACTTGGTGGTGGATTTTGTACCTTTTGATCATATCTTTGAGGTCACAGTGTGGCTCAGCAAGGATGATGTGCGTTCTTCAATCTTCTCTCTTGGCTCAGCTCCAAACCATCAGCTTACTTACTACACTTCTGCCCTTTAAGTCTTTTTTCTGGACAGGAGCCTCTGTAGAAAGCTGGCTGTAGCCCACCATCTTGCCTTCACACCCCTGGATAAATGTTTTTGTTGGAGTTGAGTTCTACCTTTGTTGCTTTTTGGTCTCAGAAGAAACAAAGTATAATTTCAATTGTTTATTTTTGTTGATATTTGATTTGTATCCTAGGATGTAATCAATTTTGGAATATGTTCCATGGACTTATGAGAAAAATGCGCATTATTTAACTTTGGAATTGTGTGTTTTGTATGTTCTTATTAATCCCATTTGTTGAGAGGTCACATTTAAGTCCTCTGTACTTTTGGTTAGTTTCTGTAGGATGTGTACAGTTCTGTCAGAGGTTTGTTAAAGTCCCTGGGTATTATAGTGTTATGTAATACATTGCTCAGATCCATCAAGTTTGTTTCATAAATCTGGGAGCATTTAAGTTGAGTGCATAATTATTTATAAGTGAAATGTCTTATTGTTGTATTGTTCCCTTGACTAGTATGAAGTGTCCATCTTTGTCTTTCTTAACATTTGTTGCTTTAATCCACTTGTATCTGAAAATAAGATTGCAACCCTTTCTTTCTTCTGATTTCCATTTGCTTCAAGTACTGTTTTCCATCACTTTTTGTCCTTCAAGGCTAGGTGTGCTTCCTGGGGACAGCATATTGATGGCTTATGCTTTTTAATCCCATCAGCCAGCCTGTGCCTCTTCAGTGGGGAATTCAATCCATTGACATTTGTTGAGAGAATTAATAATTGTAGTGGAATTCTGTTCTCATTTTGTGAAGGTCCATTTTATATTTTTATCCTTTGCACCACTGTGGAAGCAAAGATTAGAACTTTATCTTCTGGGTGTTTAGTTTGCTCATGGTCCATGGTGATGGTCAGCATTGAGAATAGATCTAAGTATTTCCTGTAAAGCTGGTCTTGTGGTGAATTTCCTCAGTGTTTGTATATCTACAAAATATTTGATTTCTTCATCAATTTTGAAGCTTAGTTTAGCAGGATACAAAATTCTGGGCTGAAAATTGTTTTGTTTAAGAGTGTTGAAGGTAGATGACCATGCTCTTCTGGCTTTGAAAGTTTTGGTTTAAAAGTTTGCTGTCACCCTAATGGCTCTGCCCCTGTAGGTCAGTTGGCAGTTACTCTTCGCTGCTTGCAGTATTTTATCTTTCATCTTGACTTTGGAAAGGTTCATGGCTATGTGTCTTGGAGAAGCTCTGCTTGAGTTGACATGACCTGGGGTTCTATATCCTTCTAAAATGAATATGTTGGAATCTTTAATGAAACATGGGAAATTTTTATTTATGATATTCTCCATAGAGAATATCATAAAGCTCTCTATGATAGAGCTTTCATTCTTTTGGGACTTTCTTCTTCTTTTTCAGGGATCCAAATAATCTGAATGCTTGAATGCTTTGCGAAGTCCTGTAATTCTCTGAGCAAATTTTCTCCTTTATCTCTCTTCTGCCTCTTTAACTATTTGGGTTAACTCTTGAACTGTATCCTCTAGCTTTGAGATTCTTTCTTCTCCATGGTTTAATCTGTTATTGATACTTTCTGCTGCATCTTTAAATTCCCTTACTGGTTTCTTCATTTTCATAAGTTCCACCTTATTCTATCTATATTCTTTATAACTTTCATGCAGTTTTTGTTTTTGTTTTCCCACTTTCTCATCAATTCCCCTTATTTCCTTTATCGCTCATATTTTAAGTACCCTTTCTGCCATTTCCGGTACTTCCTTATAGGCATAATCCTTTGCAGTAGCTGTCTTATGGTTCCTTGATGTGGGGAATGCTCTGTTTTGGTCTTTCATGGTGCCAGAATTTTTTCTGTTGGTTCTTCATCATGTGTGTTTTCCTCTTGTTCACTTTTTGTCCCTACATTTTCCTTCTAGCTGCCTCCTTCACTGTGAATTGCCTTGTTTCAGAGCTTAGCTATTGGAGTGGCTTCTTGGTATAAGGTCAAAAAGAAGCGAAAAGACTTAACAGTGAGGAAGAAGAGGAAAGAGAGAAAGAAAGAAAAGAACAAAATCAAAAAAGATTAAAAAAAAGGGGTGAAAGAAAATAATTGGAGAAAGGGTGGGAAGAAAGACAGGAGGACTGAAAGAGAGTGACAGGAGAAATGGTGCTGACTGGCTTTGTGTTATGGCCTCAATTGAAGCTACAGGAATTTGGGGTGCTGGGCTTTGTACTTCCTTTGAAATTCAGAGCTCCTTACCAGTTGGGCAAAAGCAAGACCCCATCTCTGCCAATTATAGGAATAGAAAGGCAAAAATAAAATAAAATAAAATAAGGTAAAATTTAGCAGTGTCTTGCAGTGGAGACCTGCCATTACTGACATTATAAAGGTCAAAGCTAGAAGGACACCCTGGAGTGTGAGCTGGTGACCTCTTGAGTTGGACCACTGCTAAATGTACAATGATATAAGATAAAGAAAGAAAAAATGGATATCTTTGCTATTGTATGGGAAATCCATGTGGGAAAGATGAGTAAAGTATGAAAATATCAACCAAGAGAGAGAAAAGAGGACATAAATAAAGAAGAGAGGATAAAATAAAAGGGCTAAAAATACAACCACAGAAACAAAACAAAACAAATAAACCAAAAAATAAAATCAATCAACAATGACAGCAAAAAATAAAACCACAAAAACCAAAAACAACCCCAGAAACAAAAAAGAGGAAGAAAAACAAACCAACTCCCCCCCACACACACACCAGGTGGCACTAGGATATTAGGAGATAAAGAACACATGCTGAATACCACTCTTTCTTTGTCAATGAGATTCTTTTCTTCCTGACTTAGTTGCCCTCAGTCAGTGCCTGATTCTCATTATCATTAAGTCCCGATGGGGTTGGAGTCTTAAAGCTCCCAACAGAAACCTTATGAGGCACATATAACAGAGCACTCTGACAATAATTTCTGGGGGTATGGGAGCCACTCAGCTTACTCCAAGAGTTGATACTGAAGCTCATTCAGGCACACCAAAACCTGCCATGTATTAGGACTCTGTGATCATTTCTCCTGCAGGACTTTCCCACAATGGCAGCCCAGCTACCAGCCAAGCAGGTGAGAGAACCACCTCAGCAGGTATTCAAACCTGGCTGCTGAATACCAAAGCCACCCATTCATCTAAGATTTCGAGGGCAGTTCCAGTGCAGTCCAGGACAAGATCAGAAACCTACAGGACAGAGCCTTCCCATCTCCAGACCTCTGTGTGAGAGATCCAGAGGCTGGACTGTATTCTTGCTAATATATTGTCAAATATTTTTGCATCAAGATTCATATTGTCAAATATTTTTGCATCAAGATTCATATTGTCAAATTTTTTTGCATCAAGATTCATTAATGACATTGGTCTATAGTTTTCTTTTTTTGATGGGTCCTTTCCTGGTTTGGGGATCAGAATGACATTTGCTTCATAGAATGTGTTGGGGAGAATTCCTCCTTCCCTATATTTTGGAATAGTATATACATTATGGAAACTAATTACTGTTTGAACGTTTGGTAGAATTCTAATATGAAACCATCTGGTCCAGGGCTTTGCCTTTTTGGGAGATTTTGTATAATTGATGTTATTTCAGTGCTTGATATCAGTCTACTCAAAATTTCTGAATCTTTCTGGATATGTTTTGGGGGTTTTATGCTTCTAGATGTTGGTCCATCTCCTCTACATTTTCATATATCTGGGAATAGAGGGGTTTTGTAGTAATTGTTGAGACTCTTTTGTATTTCTGTGGAATCTATTGTTATTTCCCCTTTATCATTTCTGATTGTAGTTATGAGAGATCTTATTTTTCTATTTCTGGTTAGTCTAGTGAAGGGTTTATCAATTTTGTTAATCATCAAAGGACCAACTTTTTGTTCCATTTATCTCCAAATAATTCTTTTGTTTACAATTTCATTTAATTCTGCTCAAATTTTGGTTATTTATTTTTTTCTGGTGGGTTTTGTATTGGATTGTTCTTCCTTTTCCAGTTACTTGAGATGGCCCATTAGGTTGTTGACTTTCTCTCTTTCTGCTTTCTTGATGAAGGCATCTAATACTATAAATTTCCCTCTAAGAGATGCCTTTGTGGTATCACACAGGTTTTCATAGTTTGTAGCTTCACTATTGTTTTGTTCTAGAAATCTAATGACCTCCTTCTTGACCTTGTATATGACCCATCTGTCATTAAGTATAAGGTTATTTAGTTTCCAGAACTTTATTTGAATATGAAGATTTCTGTTTCTGTTGAGTTCAACTTTTATTCCATGATGGTCTGAGAAGATATAGAAGATAATTTCTATTCTTTTGAATTTATTAAGGTTAGTCTTGTTTCCTAAGATATGATCAATTTTGGAAGATGATCTGTGGCCTGATGAGAAGAATGTGTATTCAGTTTTGTTAGGATAAAATGCTGTATAAGTCTCGATTAAATCCATTTGTTCTAGGGTTTTGTTTAAGTCCATTATTTATTTATTTAGTTTCTTCTTGGAGAATCTGTCCAGTATTGCCAATGGGGTGTTAAAATCTCCAACTGGTATAGTATGGGAAGATATCATATTGTTCAGATCAGTTAGAGTTTGTTTTATGTATTTAGGAGCATTCAGGTAGGATGGGTAAATGTTAATTATTAAACTCTCTGCATGTTGTGTGCTTCCCTTGACAAGTATGTAGTGTCCATCTTTGTCTTTCATTATTTTTGTTGGTTTTAATCCAATTGATTCTGCATAGAAGATTTCAACCCCAGCTATTATCTGCTTTCCATTTGCTTGGAATACTGTTTCCCATCTATTCACCCTGAATCTTCTTTTATCCTCTGTGGTAAAGTGAGTTTCTTATAAGCAAGAGGTATCTGGCCTGAATTTTGTTTATCTAGTCAGCCAGCTTGTGCCTCTTTAAAGGAGAATTCAAATCATCCACTTTGTGAGAATTGATAGATATGGCAGAGTTTTGCTTATCTTGTTTTTTTGAGATCCAGAGCTTATTTTTATCCCTTTCACTGTTGTGTGGGAGATAGGCTTTGTTCTTAAATTTCTGAGGACATTTACTTTCGTGGTCTACCATCCTGTTGATGTTTATGGTGAATGGGTCTGAGTATTTCATGTAGAGCTGATCTAGTCATGGCAACTTTACTCAGCATGTGGATGTCAGTGAAGTACTTGATTTATCCACCACAAATGAAACTCAGTTTAGCAGGATATAGGATACTGGGCTGGGAATTATTTTGTTTAAGAAGGTTGAAGTTTGATGACCATCCTCATTTAGATTAAAAAGTTTCAGCTGAAAGATCTGTAATCATCCTCATATTTTTCCTTTTGTAAAACCTTTCTTATTCCCAGCTGCCTGAAGAATTTTCTCCTTCATATGAACATTGGGAAAATTAATTACATTGTTTCTAGGAGATCCTTTATTTGGATTGAGTCATGCTGTGGTTCTAAAACTATCTACTATCTGAATTTCTGTGTCTCTTGCAATATTTGGGAAGTTCTCCACCATAATATCATAGAGAAGTGAATTTGTGTCTTCGGGACATCCTCTTCTCATTCCAGAATCCTTATAATTCAAATGTTTTATTTCTTATAATGATCCCATAACTTTTTCAAGGAATATTCTGTTCTTGCTCTCCTTTTTTCTGCCTCTTTGAATGCTTGGGATAGTTCAAAAGTCTTATCTTTATCTATCTTTCTTCACATTGTTCAACTCCATTTCTGAGGGGCTCTACTGTATTTAAAAGCTCTGCAAATACCCTTTTCAACTCCTTATGCCCTGCTATATCTTTCCTCATTATGTCCATATCTTTGGTCTTTGAATTCGTTAATTTCTTGGGAATATTACAAACTATTTTTTTGGTTGCCTGTTTCCATCTTTTCCTCCACTCCAATTTTCTTATTTATCATCCATATTCTGAATTCTATTTTTGACATTTCACCAATTTCTACTGGATGATATTTTCTGTTGTATTTCCTTTCACATGCCCTGGGGGAATTGATCTGCTCTGATTTTTCATGTTGCCAGAGTTCTTCTGCTGATTCTTCCCCATGAGTATTTTCAGCCTCTTCTCTTTATTTTTATATGTTAATTACACTTTTTAGTTGAATTGATAGATTGCCCCTGTTGAGTGCACCCCTCACTGTTGCAGTGCCTTCACTGGTCTAATAAAGGCAGACAAGTGGTAAATCAGTAGGCCCCAAAAGTGTCTCCAGGGGGACAAGAATCAGACAGCACTGATTCTCATTCTAGAATCCTTATAATTCAAATGTTTGATTTATAGTGAGTTTCTTGTAGGCAAGAGGTATCTGGCCTGAGTTTTTGTTAGAGCAACTTTTTTTCCCCCACTTTTTGGCTGGGGCTGGGTTTGAACCTACTACCTTTGGTATATGGGGTTGGCACCCTACTCCTTTGAGCCACAGGTTCTGCCCCATGTCAGAGCAAACTTTTGTCAAAGTTGCTCTGCCAGGAGTGGTTCTGCCCACCCACTCAAGTTCACAGTGCTGTTCAGCAGAGATTACTGGCTCAGAATTTAGGAGACATGTTCATACAATGGGAACCACCCACTCAATTAAGCTCAAAAGGCCACTGCTCTGTGGAGATGTCGGACCAAATCTCAGACATAGTCACTAAGGCACTGTCCACTCAGTAGAGCTCAGGGGCCTGCCGCCCAGTCGAAGAGACATGTTGAAAGTTCAGTCAAAAGCTATTTAAGTACTGAGCCTCACCAATTCAATGGAGCTCAGAGAGCCATGGACTTGTGGAGAGTGCAGGACAAAAATTCAGTTAAAACTTACTTAAGTGGCTCGGTGCCTGTGGCTCAAGCGGCTAAGGCACCAATCACATACACCCAAGGTGGCATGTTTGAATCCAGACCGGGCCTGCCAAACAACAATAATGGCTGCAACCAAAAAATAGCCGGGTGTTGTGGTGGGCACCTGTAGTCACAGCTACTTGGGAGGCTGAGGCAGGAGACTCACTTGAGCCCAAGAGTTGGAGGTTGCTGTGAGCATTGAAGCCATGGCACTCCTCTACCCAGGGCCTCAGCTTGAGGCTCTGTCTCAAAAAAAAAAAAAAAGTGTCATTTAAGTGATATCTCAAAGTGGTTTTGATTTGCATTTGTCTGATTATTAAAGATGTTGAACGTTTTTTCATGTGTTAAAATTGACCTACTGTTTGATCCTGCAATTCCTCTACAAGGTATCTACCCAGATGGTCAAAAATAATTTTACAACAAAGACATTTACACCACAATGTCTATTGCAGCCCAATTCATAATTGTCAAGCCATGGATGCAGGCCAAATGCCCATCATCCCATGAATGGATTAACAAATTGTAGTATATGTATACTATGAAATACTATACAACCTTAAAAAAGGATGGGATGTTACAACTTTTATGTTTACCTGGATGGAACTGAAGCATATTCTTTTTAGTAAAGTATCTCAAGAATGGAAAAAAAAGTATCCAGTGTACTCAATACTATTATGAACCAATATATCATCATCTACACTTTCACATGAATGATAAAACACAATTATAGTCCAGAAATAAGGAGGGGAGAGGAGGAAGAAGAGAGGGGGGGAAGGGCAGGAAGAAAGAGGGTATTTGGTGAGACGTCACCTATTGTGTATTATGCAATGGTACATTTCAAAACTACTAAGAGTATAGTATAAACGTCTTACTACAATAAATAAGTGAGATGATGGCTATATAAATGAGTTTGACTTAAGCATTCCACAACGTATATCAAATCAGCACATTGTACCCCATAATTGTACACGGTTATGATTTAATTAAAAAAAAGGTTGCTTAAGCACTAGGCACCATTTACCCAAATGAGCTCAGGGGGCTGCCATCTGGCAGAGGGCACAGCTCCAAAGTTTAGTCCAAAGATGCTTAAGCACCAAGCCCCACCCACCTCCTTGAGGTCAGAGTTTGTCCTGGAGAGCAGAAATCTGTGGGTTTTCTGAGAATTCCTGAAGAGCTGGAGAAGGGTAGTTTACCATCTTCCCACCAAAGTTAGGACAGCAGCATCATCATTCTCATGCTGCAGCTCAGTGGCTGGCAGAATCCCTGGGCTTCTCAGGGAACTCCCCAAACACTCCAGTCTCTGCAGGGAGCCGTCCTTCCAGCAACTAAGGCGTGGGAAGGACAATATGCATGTTTGGGATTGTAGGAAAATATTTGGTCTGTTGTGCCAGGTGGCATGGTACCTAGGCTCAGTGGTGGGACCTCAATGATGGAAGACTGTGGCTTAGTGACTGCTCTTCTATGGCATAAGGCCAGCAGACTTTTGATCTCTGTTCACTGGTAGGCTGCTCTCCTACTGTTGAGCTCCCATTTTGGGGGAGGGTGTCTCCCTTATTCTTGGAGCTGGGCTCATACCTGATGTTTACTGATTTTCTTCTTCTTTCTTATTTCTACCACTTAACTCACCCTGGGTGATGTGTACCTCACACACTTCCCTCTGTGCACAGCTCCTCACATTTGGCTTCCATACGCTTCAGTCCAATATCTCTCCTTTTGGACACAAGCCTCTGGTGAAAACCATTTCTAGTCTGCCATATTACTACAATCCCCTCTCCCTTAACACTGAAGTTTTAGTAAGGAGACTCCTTTTTACTGCTTGGAGCAAATGGAATATAAGCTCTTCTCTAGGACCCAGTTGACATTGATGTGGCAGAAAGTTGCAGAGGTGTTTCCTAATTGCTCCCCACATAATTTCCACTGAGACCATGGTGGACTGGGGCACCTTTTTACAGCTAAGTGAAGCTGGAAGTTACCATGGGTGGTGGTGGTGAAATTTCTGAGTCTCTGTTATTATGTACCACCCAGTGGGTAATGAGAGGAGCATTTTGCTATTTCTAAGTGAGGGTGCAAATCCAGGTTCCCTTATGATCTCCAGTGACAATGGCAGGTGGATATTGCTACCAGCAGGTGGAAATCAAAGTTACACTTTCTGATATTAATACCACGTTTGTGGTGTAATGAGGGTTACTTCTTTATAGCCAAGTGAAAGATGAAGTTTTAGCTTCTTATTTGGCTTTTACTTGTGGGAATTGGGGTGAGGCTATGCAGTTTTTTTTTTTTTTTTGCACTGTTTGGTTGGAGTAGGAGGATATTGTATAGAAGCTTTAGGTCTTAATCGGTTGTCCCTTTTCCTGGTCCATTAGACCAAGAAAAGTAGATTTTGAGGGGTAGATTTGTTTTGTTTTTGCCTGTGAGCATTGGCATTTTTGGCTTTCCTATTTTTCTATCATCCAGTACAGGATATAAAGCAAAGAGAAAACCAAGTGACTCACATTGCCATTTTGGCCATAGTTTCTTGAAGTCCCTGGGCTCTCAGGCTACTTTTCTGCTATGTTCAGAGTCATGTATATTCGTTTTATACATAATGTTTAATTAAACTACACTTACACAAGAAATAGATGCAAATACAGATATTTAATCTTGTTTAAAAGTGGGATTCAAGACAGTCTGTATTTTGCATATGGATAGGAAAATAGACCAGTGGAAAAGAATGAGTCTAGAAATGAATCTACACATATACAGATCCTTGGTTTATGACAAAGGTGATATTGCCGCACAGTAGGGAAAATCTTTTCAATTAAAGGTGCTGGGTCAATTGGGGATGCATATAGAAAATAAGTATTTAACCATATTTTACATCATATATAACAATTAGTAGTAGTTGTGTTTTTAATCCAAATATAAAAGGTAAAACTATAAAGGCTTTGGGGAAAATATGGAGAAAAATCTTCATGATTTCTTTACAAGTCATAAGAAATGCCAGATATGAAATACTAACATCAAGTAGTAACAAAAGGTACAAAATCTCCATCTTTTTATGGCTGAATAGTATTAATAAACTACTAATACTACTATTAATATTATTAATAGCATGTTAGTAGTACTTAATTGTTAATTAATGTATTTTATATATATATATATACACTATTAAATACTACTATATATATACCATTATTTATTAAGGGTTTGGTGAATTCTTTCCTAACAGTACAATGTATGCGTAAATGGTACACTTCCTGGGTGAAAGTCTCAACTACAACTTGGATTTTACTAATGCAGATCTTTTTTCCCTCATAATAATCTGAAATTAAAAAAAATTAACTAGGTGTGTGGTGCAAGATGGCACACTAGAGACAGTTTCTTTGCAACTGGGCTCAGTGAGATTGGGGAGAGAAGACTCCAGGCACCTGTGGCTTGTGGGATCTTCCTAGAAAGATCCCCTCAGGGACACAAAGAAGCAGAAAGAGACTTCAGGACCCCAAGGGGAAGACAAAGCAATGGAAAAGTGGAAAGTGTTTGTAATTGGCCAGAGACCAGCAGGCCATGGAGGCTGCATTGGCAGCAGCTACAGGGGAGGCCTTCATTGCAGCTTGCTTTCTTTCTCTTTCTTTCTTTCTTTCTTTCTTTTTTCTTTCTTTCTTGACTTGGGAACTTGGTTGAGTTATCTTGAGAGAACTTGGACGAGTCAATAAGTGACCTTGAACAGTACCACGAGGACAAGAATTAGCTGCTGGGGAAGAACAGAGCTTTCATTGTTCAGCTGCAGGTCCTGCTCAGCCCTTGTGGGAGAGCTGCCTTGTAGGCTTTGCCTTCAGAGTTCTAGAGTGAGACCAGTTCTGGAACACCCAAGTGGACAAGCCCTTTTGGAGAGATCCAAGTGACAGGCAGCGCCTGTGGCTCAAAGAAGTAGGGCACTGGCCTCATATGCTGGAGGTGGCGGGTTCAAATCCAGCCCTGGCAACAAACAAACAAAACTGCAGGAAAGAGAGATTCAAGTGACACATGCTTGCCTGGGAAAGTCACTGCTTAGCCAAAAGTCATAGTTTGGAAAGGTGAAGCCATGTCTATTAAGCAGGCTGAGTAGAGAATCAGCCTCCCAACCCTTGCAGGGTTTGAGGGCAGAGAAGTCAACAAAGGCTTCCAGTCTCCATCTTATACAGCTGTGTCAGCATTGAGATTAGCATCTCAATCCCAGAATATCATCTGAAGCTGAGATATACATATAAGTATATATATGTATATATATATATATATAGTTTCTTTTATTTATTTATTTATTTATTTGAGATAGAGTCTCACTATGGTCACCCTCAGTAGGGTGCTGTGGCATCATAGATGACAGCAGCCTCAAACTCCTGTTCTTAAGTGATTCTCTTGCCTCAGCTTCTCAAGCAGTTGCAACTACAGGCGCCCATCACAGTGCCCATCTATATATATTTTTTTAATTTTTGGCAAGGGTCACAGTTTATTTATTTTTCTCCTTGTATTAAGTCATACACACATAGATGATGAATAAATTTATGGATTTGTGGGGTATAATGTGTTGAATTTTTTTACACAATTTGGAATGATTACATCGAACTGATTAATATAGCCTTCACCTCATTTACTTAATTATTGTGTTAAGATATTTATGTTCTATACTTAGTAGATTTGATTTGTACCCTTACAATATGCTCCATGGCTGTGGTCCCACCATTTACCCTCCCTCTATCAAACATCACCCTCCCCTCCCATCTCCTTCTACTTCTTTTCTTCATCCTGGGCCATAGTTATGATCTATCTTTCATAAGAAAGTGTGAGTAATTATAAATTGGTTTCATAAAAGTATTGAGTATGTTGGATGCTTTTTCTTCAATTCTGAGATATTTTATAAAGAAGAATATTTTCCAGCTCCATCCATGTAAACATAAAAGATGTAAAGTCTCCATCTTTTTAAGGCTTCATACTATTCCAAGGTATACATATATCCCAATTTATTAATCCATTCATGGGTCAATGGGCACTTGGGCTTCTTTCATGACTTAGTAATTATGAATTGAGCTACAATGAACAATCTGGTGCAAATATCTTTGTTGTAAAATGATTTTTGGTCTTTTGGATATATCCTACTAGAGGAATTGGAGGATCAAATGGCAGGTCTAATTTTAGATCCCTGAGTGTTCTGGCTAAATACATTCCAAAAGGAATGTATTAGCTTGCATTCCCACTGACAGTTAAGAAGTGTTCCCTTTTCTCCACATTCATGCCAACATCTGTAATTTTGGGATTTTGTTATGTGAGCTACTCTTATTGGATTTAAATGGTATCTCAAAGTGGTTTTGATTTGTAATTCTCTAATGATTGAAGATGATGAGCATTTTTTCATGTGACTGTAGACCATGCACCTGTCTTCTTCAGAGAAGCTTCTGTTCAAGTCTCTTTGCACAATGAAGTAGGATCACTTGTTCTTTTCTTATTAATAAGTTTGAGATCTCTGCAGATTGTGGTTATCAAAACTTTGTCAGAAACATAACCTGCAAATATCCCATTCTGAGAGCTGTCTACTTGCTTTACTTACTGTGTTGTTGGCAGTACAGAAGTTTTTTAGTTTGATCAGATCCCAGTAATGTATTCTTGGTATAGCTTCCTGCCCAGGGGGTCATGGCTGTGGTCCGGGGGTCCCGGGCATGAAGCTCACAAAGTGTTGTCACAGGCCAATTTCTTCAAGTGTTTCCCTTGCAGTCTCTCCAAGAATCTTTATCGTTTCATGTCTTAAATTTAAGTCTTTTATCCAGTGAGAGTTAATTAGTTTTAGAGGTGAAAGGTGGAGGTTCAGTTTCAGTGTTCTAAAAGTTGCCAGCCAGTTTAACCAAGACCATTTGTTAAATAGGGAATCTTTCCCCCAATTTATATTTTTGATATGGTTATCAAAGATAAAATGACAATAAGTGTCTGGGTTCATCTCTTGGTTCTCACTTATGTTCCATACATCTATCTGTGTATTTTTGTGCCAGTACCATACTGTTTTGATAACTATAGATTTTAGTATAGTCCAAAGTCTGGTAGCATGATTGTTCCTGATTTGTTTTTATTTCTGAATAATGTCTTGGCTATTTGAGGTGTTTTCTGTTTACATATAAGCCAAAGTACTAATTTTTCCAGATCTTTAAAGTATGCAAGAGGTGCTTTAACAGGGATTGCATTAAATCTGTAGATTGCTTTGGGTAGTATGGACATTTTAATAATGTAAATTCTTCCCAGCCATGAGCATGGTATGTTTTTCCATTTCTTAACATCTTCAGCTGTTTCTTTTCACAGAATTTAATAATTCTCTTATATAGATCTTTCACATCCTTTGTTAGGTATACTCATCTTTGGCACTACTGTAAATGGAATAGAGTGTTTGACTGTTTTTTCAGTTTGACTATTGTTGGTATATATAAATGCTACTGATTTGAGTATTGATTTTGTATCTTGGGATGCTGCTATACTTTCTGATCACTTCTAAGAGTTTTATAGTTAAATCCCTCGGGTTTTCCAGGTATAAAATCATATCATCTGCGAAGAGTGAAAGGTTGATCTCTGACCCAATATGGATATGCTTTATCACCTTCTCTTGCCTGATTGCAATGGCTAAGATTTACATTACAATGTTTAAAAGCACTGGAAATAGTGGGAAACCTTTCTAGGTTCTTGATCTGAGTGGAAATGTTGTCAATTTTACTCCATTCAATATAATATTGGTTGTGGGTTTGCTATAGTTGACCTCTATCAGTTTAAGAAATGTCCCTTTTATACTAATTTTCCTAAGTGTTCTGATCATGAAAGGATGCTGGATATTACCAAAAGTTTTTTCTGCATCAATTGAGAGGATCATATGGTCTTTATTTTTATTTTGTTGATGTGATGTATTATATTTATAGATTTATGAATATTGTACCAGCCTTGAGACACTGGGATAAAACTCACTTGGTCATGGTGTATAATTTGTTTGATGTGTTGCTGGATTCTGTTTGCTAGGATCTTATTGAATATTTTTTGCATCAATATTCATTAGTGATATTTTTCTTTTTTGTTGGGTCTTTTACTGGTTTGGTAAACAGGGCAATAATTGCTTCATAGAATGTGTTGGGAAGGATTCACTCTTTTTTCTGTTTTGGTAAAGGTTAACTAATATAGATCCTAGTTCCTCTTTAAAGGTTTGGTAGAATTCTGATGTGAAGCCATCTGGTCCTAGACTTTTCTTTTTGAGCAGATTTTGTATAGTTGATGCTATTTCAGAACTCGATATAGGCCTGTTCAACATATCCACTTCTTTCTGGCTAAGTCTAGGAAGGTGGTGTGCTTCCAAGTATTAGTCTATTTCCTTCAGATTTTCATATTTCTGAGAATAGTTTTTTGTAATATTCATTAAGGATTTTTTGAATTTCTGAGAAGTATGTGGGTATCTAGTTTCTGTCATTTATAATTGATAAAATTAGATAGTTTAGTCTTTTATTTTTGGTTAGGTTAGCCAAAGGATTATCTATTTTATTGACCTTTTTAAAAAAGCTACTTTTTGATTCGTTGATCTATTGTTGTATAATATTCTTGTTTTCAACTTCATTTAATTCTGCTCTAATTTTAGTTATTTCTTTTCTTCTGCCGGGTTTGTGTTTTGAATGTTCTTTCTTTTACAGTTGCTTAAGATGTACCACTGAGTTGTTGACTTCCTCTCTTTCTGTTCTCTTGAGGAAGGCTTGCAATGCTATAAATTTCCCTCTTAGGGAAATTAGCCTTTGCAATATCCTACAGGTTTTCATAGTTTGTGTCTTCTTTATCATTTCATTCCAAAAATTTGATAATTCCCTTCCTAATCTCATCTATGACCCAACTATCATTCAGCCTAAGGTTATTTATAATCCATGTCTTTGTGTAAGTTTGCAGATTCCTGTCGTTACTGAGTTCAACTTTTATTCTATGATGGTCTAAGAAGATATAAGAAATAATTTCTATTCTTTTAAATTTACTGAGGTTAGACTTGTGACCTAAGGCATGATCAATTTTGGAGGATGTTCCATGGGCTGATGAGAGGAATGTGTATTCAGTTTTGTTAGGATGAAATGTTCTGCAAATGTCTGTTAAATCCAATTGTTGAATGATTAAGTTTAAATCTAAAATTTGTTTGCTTAGTTTCTTATTGGAGGATGTATCCAATACTACCAAGAGGGTGTTAAAATCTCTGACTATCATGGTTCTGGGAGAAATCAAGCTGCTCATGTCTGTTATGGTCTGTCTTATATATTGAGGAACACTCTGGTTGGGGGCATAAAGGTTAATAATTGAAATCTCATCATTTTGTATGTTTCCCTTAAAAATATGAAGTGACCACCCTTGTCTTTCTTTTCTTTCATTGGTATAAAGTCTATTGTATCTGCAAATAAAATTGCAACATCTGCTTTTTCCTGATTTCCATTTGCCTGAACTATAGATGTCCCTTCACCCTGAGTTTGTTTATCTTTTAAGGAAAGATGAGATTCTTGTATGCAACACATATCTGGCCTGAGTTTTTGTATCCAGTCAGCCAGCTTATGCTTCTTTAGAGGACAATTTAAACAATTCACATTAATTGACAGTATTGATAAGCCTGTTAGTATTTTGGGTGCCAAGTTTTTCAAAAGTTCAATGGACATGTTTAATCCTATTACCACTGTGGAAGTTGGGATTTGATCAAAAGTTTCTGAGTGAGTTTACTTTGTTGGTAGAGCATTGTGCTGGTCATTGTGGAGGATGGGTCTAAGAATATCCTGGAGAGCTGGTTTAGTTATGGTAAATTTCTTCATCATGTGACTGTCATTAAAGTATTTAATTTATCCATAATAAATGGAACTCAATTTACCTGGATACAGGATTCTGGGTTGAATTTTTTTTTTTTTTTTAGGAGGTTGAAGTTCGAGGACCATCCTCTTCTGGCTTGAAAAGTTTGATCAGAGAGATCTGCAGGCATTCTAATATTCTTCCCCTTGTGGGTTGTGGTTTTCTTATATCTGGCTGCTTGCAGAATTTTCTCCTTCATATTAACTTTGGCGAAGTTAAGTACAATGTGTATGGGAGATGCTTTATTTGGTTTGAGTTGTGCTGGGGTTGTGAAAGTGTCTGCTTTCTGAATTTCAGAATCTCTTGTGATTTTTTTTTTTTTTGGCATTTTTTATTTTTTATTTTTTTTATTAATTGATTTCTGTGTACATTGATGCCAACATGGGGTACATTGTGCTGTTTCATATACAATTTGAAACATCTTCATCAAGCTGGTTAACATAACTTTCATATCATTTGGTTAATCATTGTATCAAC
>CAUYQV010136779.1:0-18385 GCA_963574575.1 Galagoides demidoff | reverse complement strand
ATCAGCTAAGGCGCCAGCCACATACACCCAAGATGGCGGGTTCGAATCCCCAGCCCAGGCCCGCCAAACAACAATGATGGCTGCAACCAAAAAATGACCGGGTGTTGTGGCAGACGCCTGTGGTCCCAGCTACTTGGGAGGCAGAGGCAGGAGACTCGCTTGAGCCCAAGAGTTGGAGGTTGCTATGAGGTGTGATGCCATGGCACTCTACCCAGGGGGATAGCTTGAGGCTCCGTCTCAATAAATAAATAAATAAATAAATAAATAAATAAATAAATAAATAAATAAATGAGCTATTGACACACGCAACTCCTGGATGAACCTCTGAAGACTCATGCTGGGTGATTCCAATTGTGTAACACTCTCAAAATGGTGCAAATGTACAAATAGGGCAGATTCGTGATTGCCAGAGCTAGGGATGGTGAAAAGGAGGAAGGATGATAAAGGGGTAATTCAAGGGAGATCTTCCCGTTCTGCATCTTTTTATTTCTTTTTAATAGAGACAGGATCTCCCTCTGCCATCCAGGCTGGAGTCCAACGGTGTCATCTTAGCTCTCTGTAAACTCAAACTTCAGGGCTCAAGTGATCCATCCTCCCGCCTCAGCCTTCCCAGTAGTACCATCACACCCAGATAATTTTTCTATTTTATTGTACGATGGTATCGCACACTGTTACCCAGGCTGGTCTCAAATGCCTGGACTCAAGCAGTCCTCCAGCCTTAGCCTCCCAAACTGCTGGGTTGGAGGAGTGAGCCACCGCATCCAGCTTCTATCTTGATTGTGATTGTGGTTCCACCACAAATCAACATGCAATAAAATAGCAGAGAATTGTACCACACATTGGCCCCATGTCGATAGCCTATTTTTTATATAAATTATAGTTACAAAAGATGTAACTATTGGGGAAACTGGGTGAAAGGAACATTAAACCTCCCTGTACTGTCTGCAAATTCCTGGGAATCCATTATGGTTTCAAAATCAAGTTATTGTAAAAACAGGATTCAAAGGTAGCTCTTTTGTAAAAACATAAAATAACAATAGAAGCAGGACTCAACAGTCTATACAACACAGTCCTAACGATGGAGTGATGTATGTGGGGAGGTGGAAGCCATTCTTTTGTAATAAAAACATGGTGAGCTTGTGCCCTGATCCCTCCCACCTCCCTCCATGAAGGGCACTTTGCAAACATCGTTTTATTTTACATGGCGTATTCCCATGATCCTTCAATGGCCTTGAAAAGGATCATTATTCCCATCTTGCAAAGGAGGAAATCGAGTCTCAGGGAATCTGAGTGCCTGTCTCCATGGGCAGAAGAGGGATCTGAGCCCCAAACGTCTGGCTTTCAAACCCTCCCCCTGCCTCTGTTTTAGTCTCATTTGCTATTGGGTGGTGGTGTTTATTTTCATCTTTATGCTTCTCTGTATTTTCTCTAATAAGCATGGCTTACTGTAATAATCAGAAGAAAAAATAAGCAAACAGTAGAAAGTGTTCCTTGGTGGGCTGCCTGTTTGTTCTGGAGCCTGCGGTACCACAGTCTACGATTTCTCAGTCTCCACGATACTCCCTCCTGGCTGCCCACAAAAGGACCCACTGTGCCCTGGGTCCCACCCACTCCCCCCCTTGTAAACAGTGGAGTCTGCAGTCAAAGCTGTAGGTCTGCTCACGCCAGCCAGGAGTCTTTGGGCAAGAGGCTCTAACCTTGGAGCCTCAGTTTCCTTAAACTCCTGGCCTCAAGCCAACCTCCCAAGTCATTGGGATCACAGGCACAAGTCACCATGCCCAGCCTCAGTTTCCTCATCTGCTAAATGGGAATTAGTAATACTCGTCAGGGTTATTATGAAGACCAAACGAAATCAGACGGTAATATTCTACCAATATTTGTTGCGTGCCTACTATATGAGAGTATTGGATCGTAGGCGAAATGGAATAGGAATTTAACAGGCTTCCTCAAACCCTGCCTGGGACATAGAGGGGTAGAAATAGCTCAGTAAACATCACGGGTCGTTATTGTTGATGTTGTCTCTGTCTAGCTGGCCACAGCCTTGTCTATCCAGACGGGCGGTGGTTCCATGGGAACCTAGCAGAACCGGGTGGAACCGAGCCTTCCTGGGAATGGCAGCCCCAGAGGAAGGAGGGGGACACGCCACAGCCCACAAGACCCCAAAAGACCCCGCTTCGCCCATTGGTTTTATGCCCTGAGAATTGATTTTCAAGGGTGTTTCCCAGAAGTGGTCTGGCCTCTCTCGTGTCATTATTCACCCCCCTCTGGCCACTGGCCACCTCCTCATCAAGCCCTCTCCACTCGCACCACCTCCTGCAGTTGGGGTGCCCATTGCGAAGGAGGTGGGAGGCAGCTGGGGCAGGAGGCTGGTTCCTGTAACTACTCCCACCCCACCCCCGAGGCTGTGGCCGGCAGCACCCCTGCTGCCATGTCCTGTCCCTCCCCACACAAGCCCTCTGGCAGAGCTGGCCCAAGAATGCCACACTGGGGCCAGGGGAGCCTTTCCCAGGCTGGGGCTTAGAGGAGAGGGGTCCAGGCCAAGTGGCCAGAGCTGGTGGGGGGACTTCCTGCCATTCAGGGGAAGGTGAGCCCTCTGCCAGCTTCCCATGCCCACCCCAGGTTACAGATGTTCTAGGGAGCGTTCAGAGGAAGTGCGAGGATTAAGGCAGGGAGGGGGCCCAGGGAGCAGCAGAAGCAGAGTTCTGCTCAGGGAAGGTGGGGGAAGAGCCCTGGAGAGGTCGCAGGGAACAGCAGAAAGGACATGGGACAGAGAACCCACAGGGTGCCTCTGCTGCTGACCTGCTGTGTGACCCTGCAACAGTCACCGCCCTCTCTGGGCCTCAGCTCCTCCACCCACCACCCAAGGGAGTTGGACGTGATGGTTCACTTCACAGCACTCACTGGGCACCTTCTGCTGTGGGGCCCTGGGCTGGGCAAACCTTCTCCCTGTCCCCTGGAGCTGGCTGTGGTGGGAAGAAGGGGTCGGAGGCTTCCCAGGAGGGCTCGGGGGCTTCCCTGAGGAAACAAAGACCTGGTGAGGAGGAGCCCGCTTGGTGCCCAGACTCAGGGAACTGCGTGGCTGGGACGAGGTAGCTGGTATGTGGGGAGGTTCCGAAGGTTCACAAGGGTGAGGATTTTGATCCTTATCCTGGTAACAGTCAGAAGCCATTGCAGGTGAAAACGGGACAAGGTCTGCCTTTGGAAAAGTTCCTACACCATAGAACAGACAGAGGTGCTGTGTGCCTGGGGCTGGTGCCTACAGTCCCTTTCTTGTTCCCAGAGATGCCTTGGTGGAACCCCCGAGTCCCTGAGGAACCCAGCCTGGGAACCAATGAGCTGGACCCCCTCTAAAGGGCTTTCTAAGTTTCATGAAGATTCTAGGACATTCCTAAGCAGCACTTTGGCCCACACTAGCACCCCCAAACAAGGCTTTGACCAAGCCCCACCTCTGTCATCTCTAGGAGGCAGCTCCCCATGGCCTTGGGCCCAAAGGCTCCTTGCTGAGCTCTGCCAACAATGGGGACCAGAGAAGTGAAGTCAGCTGGCCCCAAGGGAAAGGCTGTTGTTTCTTCAGCTGTGGGGCCTTTCACACTTCCCTCCCCTGCTGATCTTTTTGTCACCTCTTTAGAAAGTCCCCCTGGACCCACTCCCCTATCCTCCGCAGAATTGATCACTCCCCCGGGGGCTCCCATGATCATCCTGCCAGTCTATAAGCTCCCTGAGACAGGGGATGTCATCACTTCATCTATGCACTCATTCATTCATTCAGTCAGTCAGTCAACAGGTGCTGGGAGGACAGAGCAACGAGGCAGACAGCTCCCCTCTCTCAAGAAACTCACAGCCTAAGACGGTGCTGTGTCTGTCCCAGGGCCCGGCACCACAGGCCCCAGTGAGTCTGTGGTGAGCAAGCGACTGAGCATAGAGGGTGCCCGGGGGGAGAGGGAGAGATCCTGTGGGAAAGACCCTAGGGGCCCGGCCTTTCCCAGGTTCCCCCACCTCACGATGTCCCCTCTTCCTCACTCAGTTGAAGCTCCCTGCTTACCAGCCTTGCCACACTTGCCAGTCCCCCTCGCTAACCCAAATTTAGTGAGCTTTCAGTCCAGACTGGAGTTCTTCAAAAGGAAAACAAGAAAGGCAAAGAAAGCCACGTGCTAAAGCACATACGATTCCTTAAGGAGAGTCTGGCCACACAGCTGAAGGGTCCCCAAGCATGGCATTGTACCAGCATTGTTGGGCAGGTGCTAAACCCAGGATATAATATCAACCATCAAAACACTACCAACACCACCCCAATAACAACACGTTAGCACCAATACCACCAACACCACACAAACCAGTAACAATGTTACCACCAAGCCCGCCACCAGCAATACTAACCCCACTACCATCAACACCAATACCACCTCCAATAATGATAAAAAGAACCTCAACACCAATAACTTCATCACTACCAACAGTAACAATGCCACCGGCACCAATAACAACAACTATACCACCAGTCAAAATATTAACAATACCACCACCACTGTCATCATCACCACACCACCAGCACCACCCCTAACCATCACCACCACTACCACCAGCACCACCAGCACCATCACTACTGCCACCACCTCCATCACCATCAACCACCACCAATAACAACCTCAACACCAAAACCAATAACTCAGCATTGCCAATACCAACAATACTACCTCTCTCCAACAACACTGCCACGAAAAGCAACATTAACACCAACACCATTACTGTTAACAGCATCATTATCACCAATAACATCCTCAACAATCAAAGGATGACCAATGCCAATACTATCACCAATTAGACCAACACCCCCAACACCATCACTAATACCATATCACTCTGCCATCACCAACAGCAGCAACAATAATCACAGCAGCCACCACAACTACATTAACCTACCAGCAACCACTTGTACATTAATAGCAAACCCGGTAATCCTAGCACTCTGGGAAGCCAAGATGGTGGATTGCCTGAGCTCGCAAGTCTGAGACTAGCCTGAGCCGGAGCGAGATTTCATCTCTAAAAATAGCTGAGAATTGTGGCAGGCACCTGGAGTCCCAGCTACTTGGGAGGCTGAGGCAAGAGAATCACTTGACCTTAAGAGCTTGAGGTTGCTATGAGCTGAGATGCCATGGTACTCTACCAAGGGCAACAAAGTGAGAGTCATGTCTTTAAAAAAAAAAAAAATAGGAAACCCACTAGTACCATTAACATTGCTCCCAACACCCTCTACCACCAGCTCTCAGCTTGTACTGGGAACTGTGCCAGGTGTTTTGTACATGTGATTTCAATTAAGGTTCATCCCAACTCTACGGGAGTCTATTGTTATCCTCTCCATACACCTGAGGCATTAGGACAAGAAGGCTGGACTCCTGACTCCCAGCCCCGGGCTCTTCCCGCTGCACCTGTGTCTGTCTCCAGGGCCTGGGAAGCCTCCTCTGCCTGCTCCTCCTGCTCTGTGAGGTTGGCCTGAAATCTCTTCTCCCCAGAACTTATGAGCAGTGAGGTCTTGGGTGATTCTCCACCTATGAGGTTGGACAATTAAGTTCATGAACTCATCCTGTGATAGAAAAAGTGCTACCTACCTTATTTCTGAATACCACTATGGTCACCTTCAAAGTACTCCCATTGGGAAGCTATGCCCCAGATGCCAACACCTAACCCACCCTTCAACGTACTTTTAGAAAAGTACTTCAAGAACTTAATTGTCAGGCCTCATATGACAACAGCTCCGATGACGATTCCAGAAAAAGAGTTTCAAAATTGTTTTGAAGGGGTAGACTAGGTGCTGGCATCAGTGAATACCTTCCCAACGGGAGCACTTTGAAGGTGGCTGCAGTGATCTTTGGCACTGAGGTATGTAGCACTTTTCCCAGGATGAGATCTTGAACTCAATTGTCCGACCTTGTAACTTGGGGTCTTTCCTTGCCCATAAGATGGGGACAGTACATTCTGATGCTCCTGAGTGGCAGGTGGGCCCCCTTGATAACATATGTAGTTCATTAGACAGGTTACCCAGGACATAGAAGGCATGCAGTAAGGGACAGCCATTATCGTTATCAAGGGTGGCAAGGAAAAAGAAGAATATTCTTATTCTGTCGATTGGGGGTCAAAGTATTTACTCATATGATGCTGATGTGGGTAGCAACAATCACAGCCATAACAGCTAGTGCTTGTGGAAGACTTGTTACATTGCCAGGCATGTCCAAAGGGTAGCACACAAGGACATTGAGGTTCAGAAATGTTAATTGATTAACTCAGCCAGGAAGTGGCAGAGGTGGGATTTGAACCCAGGCAGCTAGGCTCTGCCTGTCTGTGCTCTTAATCATTAGTCTATGCCCTTCTGGTGATAGAATTAGCATCTGTGGAGCACCTAGTATGAGCTGGTGCTTCTCAGATGTAATCTCTAACCTTCATAATAACTTTGCAGAGCCGATAATACAGACCTTCAGATGAACTTGAACTTGGAGTCTGCCGGACTCCAAAGCAGGGCTCCTGATGTGCACGAGCCCCACCTCTCTGTCTCCTGGGCTGTGACATCCTGGGCACCCCAAGGAAACCTCAGCATGCTGGGGACAATGTCCTCAGGGCTCCAGCAAGGGCAAGTCTATGCCAAAAGCTGTTCAGGCATGGGAGGGGTGACCAATTCCAGGCACAGCCCTCCTAGCCCCCAGAGTTCTTGGGGCTCAAAGTGCCCCCCAGAACAGTCACGGCCCCAGGAAAGCCCAGGGGCCAAGACAGTTGTTTTTTTGGCAGCCCCACGAGCAGCTGCCCAGGCAGAAGGGTTTTGTCTTTCCTGGCTGGATGGGAGAATCCTCCCCCCTTCTCGAGCTCTTGTTCCCAGGAAAAGACCTTGGCAGGACCTCTGATCTTCCCTTCTCTGGGACGGATGGCTTCCAGCTGCCTGCGGCCCCTAGCCTGGGAAAATTCCTCCAAGCTCTGCAGGTCCTAGGATGGCTGAAACCTGAGTGTCCCCACCACCCGCCTCATCCAGGGCTCGCCCGCTCAGCCATCATTTTCTTTTAGCGCCAAGCCGTCTCGTGTTCCCAGCAAATTTCCAATAGAGCAGTAACAGAAATGGGTGAGTTCGACCTGGGACAGGCTTAGAACAGAAAAATTCTCAGTCATCGATCGCCTAGTGTGTGCCAGGCCCTGCATGAGGCACCTTACAAATGGAGAACTGGTGCTCCCAACACTCCTGTGAGTTTGGCATCTTACAAATAGGGAAGTCGAGACTCAGGAATGCTCCCATCACTGGTTTACAGCAGAGCTGTGTAATAAATCCAGGCGGTCCCAAGTTCACCACGCCTTGCCTGTCTAGCTCCCTCATTATAAGTGTGGGGAAGCCAAGGCCCAGAGAGGGAAGGTGCCTTCACAGGGGACACTGCCAGGAGTATTGAGGTGGCCCAGGAGGGTCCGACTCTCAAGTTTGTTGTCCTCAGCCGACCTCAGACCTTCCCCTGGAAATGAGTCTCTGGCGTCACCTATTGAACTGGCTTCACTGTCTGCCTTCAACCCCTCCGCCACCCTGAGGGCAGCGAGATCCTCAGAATGAGGTCTGAGCGTGTCCCTCTCCTACCCCTGAACCCACAGACACCCCTATATCATCAGGATTAGCCCAAATGTGTTGCCTTGTCTTTGGGATCCAGCCTCTCCCTAAGTCACACCCGAGGGCCTCCCCAGCACACCCTGCCCTGCTGAGCCTCTGGGCCTCCATAGATGCTGTTCCTTCAGCCTAGCCTGCCCTTCCCCTCACTGCCTGTGCCACTTCTGATCATCACTATGCCTGACTGTCTTCCTTTTAGAGTTTGAGCCCTCACAGGGCCAGGGCCTGCCATCCCTTCCCAGAGGGAAACCGGTTCCACATAATAGAGGAAGAGCCGAGGGCTTTCATGGACCCTTACTCTCATGGCACCCTCATCACCCTGGGCAGTGTCAGCGGTGCTCAGAGTCTGTGACTATGTTGGAGGCCCCACCCCCCCATCCCCGCCTCCACGAGGGACTGGAATGACCCTCCAGTGAGCTTAGGGAGAGTGAAAGTGACAGGTGTGGCCCCGCTAGCAGAGCCTTTCCCACACACAGCCGCCAGCTGGGAGATAGATGGGCCTTCCCGGCCAGGGCCAGGGACCACACGTCCCCCAGGACCTCACGTCCCTGCAGGAACAGGCCATAAAATATTCCTGGGCCAGACACAGGATTTGAGCCATTTTTCCAAGTCATGGGGGATCCATTGTTTTTTGTTTTGTTTTGTTTTTGAGGAAGAAAAAAAGAGGAGGAAGAAACACTTTCTACAGTGCTGCCCCCACCCTGTGTCCACAGGCACAGCCGGGGCACTAGCCTCTCCCCAAGAGGATGCTGGGTTCCATCTCCAACCTGCTCTGCTTCTAGTAGGTGCTGTTGACCTTGAGCCTAAGCTGCCCACCAGCCAGACCTCTAAGATAAGGCTCTCTATTCGGGCTCTCTATTCTACAAGTCTGGATCGATCCAGAGCAGAGGCGGGCTTCCAGTGGAGTTTCTGAATAGTCCTGCCCAAAGCCAAGAAATTAGACAGAGCAGGAAAAGGACGAGAGAGGTTGAGGAGCTTCTCCCCGGACTCAGTGGACAGCTTAGCCGGACATTTAATTAGCTACTCAGTGAACGCAGGACTCCCCTTCTCTGGGACTCACTTTTCCTTACTGGGCTGTGGCTGTCAAGTGCTTGCTATGTGCCAGGCACCACAAGGCCGAGCATTTACGGACAGCAGCCCTCTGTGTGGAGGTGCTGGGCCTTCTTTCACCCCAGGGGTGTGCAGGAGGTGAGACGTTTGCCTGGGGTCCTCCAGCCTATGAGCCGCACACCTAGGATTTGAACCCCATATGCCACGCTGCCTCATGCTGCCTCCTCTGGGTGGGATTCTCTCACCCCAAAGAAGGCAGAACTCAATGCTGAAGGCGGCTCTGAGCTAACACCAGGAGTCTCTAGGACAGTTAATGAGCAGAGACCCCTTAACCAGGCCCCACTCCCAGGACCAGTCTTCCTTATGGCCACGTCCACACTCCACTGTGAAACCTCGGGGAACCGAGAGGTACAGACCCACCTGCCCATCCCTCATCCCCACCTCCCATCAGTTCTTGTCCCTCACCCCACTCTGTGCTCCAGGCCACCACCAGGCCCTTTATTCATTGCTTCAGAATTATAGTAATCTGGGAACACACCCACCAGCCCCATCAGATGACCAGCAACTTGGGAACAGGGCCTGGATTATTGCTTTCCTGAGACCCCAGAACTCCCAGCAGAGGACATGCCACCTAGTTATGCATTCTTTCAGCAACTATTTTTTGAGGACCTACTATGTGCTGGATGTTATGTAGGCACTGGAGGTATGACATAAGAGTCATGCAGGGTCCTTTCCACAGGGAGCTTACCTTCTAGTGGAAAGTTGGGCACAGATGGAATCAGGAAGGAGAAAGCAGGTGGAGGGGGGTCTTTACGGAGGTGATGTTTAAACAGAGACCTGGTGCCAGCAGGAGCCAGCCTGCCTCACTGTTCCTTGAGAAAGGAGGAGAATTTAGACCGACTCCTCGTACTCACAGATGGGAAAACTGAGGCCCAAAGAGATCGTACAGCCAGTTAGAAGTTGTCTCCTATACCTGGACTTTTTTTTCTTCCAAGGAGCCCAGGAGGGGGCCAGGGAATGGTCTCCAAGCCTGAAGCACAGCCTGGTGAAGAGGCAGGGGAAGTGACAGGGCCTCTGCAGCTGGGGGCCGGGGCTGCGTTCCACCTGCTGGGCAAAAAAGGCCCTCCCCATCCCAGCCCTGAGGTCCCCAAGGCTGGCTTGTCTACTCCCTGACTGGGCTTCAGAAAATTGATTTCCTAACAGACATCCATCAACCCGGCACCTCCAGCTGTTGGCATGACACCTACGTCCCCAGGGCCCCATCCACCTGAGAAGACGGCTCCTGGAGCTCCCTCCCTCACCCCCCTCTGCAATCCAGGAGTTGGTAACTGAAGACCCAAGAAAACACCTCTCCACCTCACCCTTATTCCACTGAAAGTGACCTCCAGCCCCTTCTGCAAGAGGCCCTCTCTGGCCTCACAGCCATGGGCCTGCTTCAATAACCCCAGTGACAAGGCGCTCAGCACCCCCAACCTAGCCCCGATGATAGATCAGTTTCCATTGACTGTGGAGCAACTGTGAGCAGTCATGGTTGTATTTCAGCCTTAAGATAATTAGGTATTATTTCACCTATTCAAAAGGTGAAAAAAATTGAGGCTCAGAGGTCAGCCAGACAGTTTGTGGCTGAGTCCTATCCAAGAATCAGCTCACCTCACACCTCCTTCTTGTTGGTAAACAGATTCTTCCAACCTTTGGCATCCCCTACTAGCCTTGGTTTCCCTGAAGACCACATCATGTGGCATCCTCCCTAGGACATGCCTAAAAGGTGCCATGCTGGTGCTGAGCTCAAGCCATCTCTGAGCCCCTATTCCTCAGTTCTGCTCATAGGTGAGGCTGGACATCCACCTGCCATCTTTGCTCTGACAACAATCTGAGACCCTGGAGTGGGCCCCAGACCTGTTTCCAGTGAAAAGAGAGAGGAAAGGAGAGGGAAGGGTGTTTTAGCCCCAAGGTCAGCAGCTCCAGCGTAATTTGCTGTGAGAGCTTGGGTAATGAAAGCGCCTCTCTGGGCCTCACTCAGGTTCCAAAATAGAAACAACAATTCCTAAGAGAGGTGAGAGTCTCTTCTGGACAAGCTGTTCCCAGCATGAAGGTCTCTGGTATAAAGATGGCAGGGCCCAAGGCCAAGAATCAGGTTTCACTCCTGGGTGGTGAAATGAGCAGGGAGCTATTGGGATTCCCAGAGTGGAGGTGAGGAGTGAGCTCAGAGAAGGGAAGCAACATGCCCTAGGCCACACAGCCAGAAAGGGGGAAACCTTGAGCCAGAACACAGGTATTCATTGGGACCCAAACCATCCTCTAATCCACAGGCCTTCCTGCAGCTCCCTGGGAGCATTCAGACCCCAGAGGACCCTCCCACCTTCCAGTAAGTCCCTCTGTCACCCCTGAGGGACCTGTCAGGTAGGGTTGGTGGACGAGAGGAGCTGTGTCCACAGGAACAGGAGCAGAAAGGGTTAAGGCTCTGCCGGGGTCTGTCTTGATCCCGCTAAACAGGCAGGACCCCAGGCAGAGTCAGGGTTTGGGTTTCATGCCACCCCCCACCCCTGGCCTGGCTATAAAATACGATCTTCTAGATGCTGATTGATGGTCTTGGGGAAACCTTGGGGAGATGGGCTGGAGCGAGATCAGATTTTCAAGGGCTCAGATCCTGATATTCTATCCGGGGTCCTTCTGGAAGCTGCCATGGGCCCAACTCCAAGGACACTGTTTCAAATCCTGGGGCAGGCTAGGTAGCAGAGAAGCCAGAGAGATTGTCTCCAAGGCCAAGCCATGAGGCAGAGGGTGCCTGGGCTTACCTCTAGAAATCTCATGAGACTTGGCCTAGGTAGCTATTAATTCATTCATTCATTTCCCAAGTACCCACCATATGCCAGCCAAAGGGGCTCCAGAGGTGAGTAGGACCAGAGATAGTCCCTGGCCTCATGGGACTTTCAATAGATTAGGCCCAAAAAGGAATGATTCTGAGATTTCATTCTCACCTACAGTATACAGGATTAGGGCCCAGACCAAGGGTAAAACACCACCTAGGGCTTGCTCTCTGCTCCCAGGCTAACCTGGGTTCAGACCCCAGTGCTGCCACTTAGGCACTCTGTGTCCTTGGGCACATTGCTTGATCTTTCCATGCCTCATCTGCAAACGGGACATGCCTGCCACTTGGAGTTCTGGTATGGAGCAAAGGAGGTAACAAGCCCGGAGCTCTTAATATTGGGCCTGGCATTGAGCGATTAAGTCATTAAATTGCACATTATTAGCTTAGATTCTGGAAGAGTGCCTGGCACTCTATGTGAATGAATGAATGAATGAATGAATGAATGATGCTGGTATGCCAGGGTGCATTAAGTGCTTTCTGCAAAATAATTTTATTTGAGAGTGGAAAGGAAGGAGATCAAGAGAGAAGAGATGGGGGCCCAGACAGCCTAGGGGGTCTTCACCCCAGGCCCTGCTCAAAAATAGTCTCTGAAGACCATTTCAGGTTCTCCTCTGTGTCCCCAGGCAGCCATGAATGCCCAGACCCAGCAGGAGGACACCAGGGCCAGCACCTGAAATATGCTCAGATCATCAGCGTCCCATTCAGGAGGTCTGTCTCGGAGGAGCCAAGCTGGGAGACAGCTCCTTAAAAAACAAATCAGAGCCCACTTAAGACCCCTTGGGACCCCTCTCCTCACTGAAGCTCACCAGGACTTTGATTCCAGCTTCCCTGGGAGCACCCCCACCAGGACACCCAGCCCATCTCCCACCAGACACCCTCATGGCCTGGTCAATGCCCCTTTGGTGCCATTAGTCATCCTTATATCCTACCCTTGGTATTGGTCTATATGCCCACATGTGTGTTTGATATGCAGGCTTGAGAGCCTGGTCACCTAGATTCACATGTCACCAGCATCTAACAACCACGTGACCTTGGGTGAGTCCTCTCCCCTCCCTGAGTCTCAGTTTTCCCCTCTGCTAAATGGGGATGCTAATGGTGATGTTGTGTAGACTTTTCCTTTCCTGTTTACCAGGCATATTATAAGTGCCTAGTTCGCACCTGGCGACTGTATGCGGCGGGATCTTTTCTAAACCTAGTCTGGTTATCAGAGTACATCCTCCCAAACAGACTTTGAGGGGAGAAGAGCCCCCACCCAGGAGCTGGCCCTCAGCCCTGTTCCTCATCTCCCCTCTTCTCAGCACCCTCAATCCCCAGGCTCCAGGGTCCTTAATCCACCCCAGAGTGACACAGAGCAAGTGCTCCATCCCAGCGCCCGCCTGCTGAGAGGGGCAGAGGATCACACAGGCCAGGGGAAACCCAAGCCCTGCACACGTCGCCTCAGGACCCAGTGGAATGTCAACAGCAGATTATACCTTGTGCTGTTCCCAGGATCCAAGAAGGATGAGGAGGGGCTCGCTCCCCTGAGTCCACCCTCTCCTTCTGCTGGGGGCCAGAGACTCAGCCTCCAGAGCCTGGAAAGCTCACACTGTTGAAAGAGCTCATCTGCTGACATCACAGAGGCTCAGAGAGGGCAAGGGTCTTGCCCAAGGTCACACAGTAGTCTTGCAATTCCAGGCTTCCCCACTCCCCAACCTCACTGCTTCCGGCACCATTTCCTCATCTGTCTTTCAATCCCAGTCTCACTCCAGTGATTTGTCCTGCCTGTGACCTTGACCAGGTCCACAGAGCTTTTCCTCCTCAACTTGTCAATGATGCACGCTGCCTCAGATCCCTTCGACTGATCCATCTCCCCCAGCCAGAACCTCAGAAAGTCCCAAATCTCTTCAGCAGGTGCTCTGTCGATGAGTTTGCAAACTGGTAGGCTCTAGGTCCATGGACATTTTATTTGGGGACCATAGCTGTGGGAAATTCACATTAAAATCCATATTTCTAGCCTCTTGAGACAAACATTCAGGCTGTATAGGTCCCCACACTGGAGCATTTAAGCCCTGCTGACCATTGTTCTGAGTGTGTCACATGTATAGTCCTCATAATTACAGAAATTCCTAGCCCACCAATGAAGAAACCGTGCTCAGAGAGTGAGTCAATGCGGAAAGATTATAACACAGTCTGGAAGTGACAGAATTGGAACTCAGACCGAGACCAGAGACTCTAAAACTCAGAGCTCCTGCTGCCTCTTATTAAAAGCCATGGGTGTCAGTGCCTTGCTGCTTTGCAAATGAAGTCTCAAATTCTCTCCAACTCACATGACTTTTTTGTTGACCCCGCTTTCTCCCCAACTCCCCTAAAACTCCTAGAGTGGGGCTGAGCTGAGAGAAGCTTCCTCCCCCAGACCCTCTCCCGCTGGACCAGCTTCCTGGGGTCCAGGTTCAATGCCACACTTTCCCTGTCTTGCCCGCACAGCCACCATAATGCAGATACAAATGCCAACAGCCTGGCCTTCTGGACCCACCTTGGTCTAGCACAGCTCACCTCCCCCCTTCATCTCTCTCCCTTCCCTTCCCTGTGCTCCCAGGAAAACTCAGCCACTCCCTGACCCTGTGGCTGGCTGCGCTTTCCTGCCTACCTCCCCACTCACTTGCCCTGGTCCAAACCTCACCCACCCGTTCCAGGCTCAGCCCGGTGGCATCCTCCCATCCCAATCACACTCGACCTCCCACTCTCTCTTAAGCAGAGTCTTTGGAGGCGGACAGACCTGGATTTGAACCAGCTCTGCCACTGACCAGCTGGGTGCCCCGGGCAAGCATTCTGCCTCCACTTCTCACCACCCCTACCTGCAACATGGGGTTTTGTGAGGATTATCCCATCCTTATCAAGCAGCTATTGATTCAATGAAGACTCAATGGAATGATGTTTACAAAGCATCTACTATGTGCTCAGCAAATGCTACCTAGCATGTGTTGGAATCTGCTGTCTTTCTCTCTTCTCTTCTGCTCTACATTTTAAGCACCTGAAGGGAGGGTTACATTTTTGTGCATTTATTTTTATTTTATTTTGCCTCTAGGTCCAGTGGGCCACCTGGCACAGAGCAAGAAGTTCACTTTTTAGGTCACTTCTAATTGTCTTTTTTGTAGCTTTTTGGCCAGGACTGAGTTTGAACCTGCCACCTCCAGTATATGGGGCCGGCACCCTACTCCTTGAACCATAGGAGCCACCCGAAGAAGTTCACTTTTTAAATATATATATATTTTTGGGGACAGAGTTGGACTTTATTGCCTTCAGTAGGGTGTCATGGCATCACAACTCACAGCAACCTCAAACTCTTGGGCTTAAGTGATTCTCTTGCCTCAGCCTCCCAAGTAGCTGGGACTATAGGCACCCACCATAACACCCAGCTATTTTGTTGTTGTTGTTGTTGTGTCATCATTGTTGTTTAGCAGCCTGGGCTGGGTTTGAACCCACCAACCCCAGTGTAGGTGGCCGATGCCCTAACCACTGAACTACAGGCGCCAAGCCACTCTTTAAATATTAATATTGAATGAAGAAGCACAAGGCTCAGTGCACCAGGGAGCACTGTTTACTGAAAACAGCATGAGCAGAGGGCCTAGTCTCAGAGTCAGTGTCAGACGGCCATGCAGGCTGCCAAAGAGATAATACATTACATTTAAGCTCACAACAATCATAGTCAAGTTAACTCTAACTTACTGAGTACCTACTAGATACAGAGGTAGTTCTAGGAACTGGGGTTATAGCAGTGAACAGAATAAGTGAAGTCTATACTCTCAGAACATTACATTTAGATTGGGGAGACAGATCATAAAATCATAACCCCCCCCCCAAAAAAAAACCCAGCAAGATGATTTCAGATACCAGTATGCGCTATGAAGAAAGTCAAACCCAGTGATGTGGTTGAGATCAACATCAGCCAGGGCGGAGCGAAGTCTGGGCTGACTTGCCAGGGAGATGGCCACACGTGGACATGGGGCAGAGCACGCCAAGGGAAGAAAGAGCATGTGCAAAGTCCCTGAGGTGGGAAAAAGCTCGGCAGGTTCGAGGAAAAGGAGGGAGGACCAGAACGATGAGGAGAACCACAGGAGAGGTGATCAGAGTGGAGGGAGGCAGGCCGCATCGGGAGCCTCACGGGCTCCAGGCCACGAAGACTAGAGTTTCTCCTAAGAGTGGTGGGAGCCACAGAAACCACCGAAGACTGGAAGGAGGCAAATGACATGATCTGAGTCCCACTATGGGACACGTCCCTCACTGCTTCATGAGGAATGGCCTGGGGGTGTAGACAAGAACCAGCAAGAAGGCTGTGGGCACCAGGTGAGAAAAGATGGTGGCCAATTCCAAGGCGATACCAGTGGAGACAGAGCCAAGATTTGAGAGATGGGGAGGAGACACCATCAACTTGTCCCTGGGTGGGAGGAATCAAAGGTGACTCCTGCACAGCCGACAAATGGCATCAGTTCTCTGAGGCTCAGCGTCCACCTCTGTGAAATGAGAGCAAGAACATATAATATACTCACCCAGACTGTGGCTAGGGTCTGAGATAACGAATACAAAGGGCTTTGTAAGCTATAAAATAGCATAAACTAGAAACTATACCTAAGTATAAAAACCAAAAAGTAAGATATGAGGGGCCGGGCACCGGGGCTCACACCTATAATCCTGCCACTCTGGAAGTCTGAAGTGGGTGGATTGCTTGAGCTCACACGTTTGAGACCAGCCTGAGCAAGAGCGAGACCCTGTCTCTAAAAAATAGCCGGACATTGTGGCAGGTGCCTGTAGTCCCAGCTACTCCAGAGGCTGAGGCAAGTGAATTTCTTGAGCCCAGGAGTTTGAGGTTGCTGTGAGCTGTGATGCTGCCCCACTCTAACCAGGGCCACAAAGTGAAACTGTGTCTCAAAAAAAAAAAAAACAAAGAAAGAAAGAAAGAAAACATATTATTAGTATTTTCATGATTACTGTTTCACAGTTGAAGTTCCCAGTCAGTGAGGGGGCCCGTGACACCCTTATGTAACTATGATGACCCAGTGGGGTCAGTTAAATTCCCTCCTGAGACAGGGTGGACACAGGCTAGGCCACACAGAAGTTCCAACTTTGGAGCCAGGAGGCCTTGGATCTATTCCTAACTCAACTCTGTGTGACCTTGAGCCAATTGCTGCCCCGTTTGGGGCCTCAGTTTCCCCTTCTATAAAGCAAGGGGGTGGGCCTAGTGCCCCCCATGGCCCTTCCAGCTGTGACCCTGTTAGCAGCCTGTTCCCCTTCTCCTACTCTGTCACGCAGAGAGTTTAGTCTCCCAGTGCCTCCCAGGGAGGGCCAGCTGGCCACACCTGGGGACTGGCTGCAGGGTGGGCACACCCACAGGCCATTCAAGCTCCCCCCAATTCCCCTGCCACACTAAGCTACCTCTGTTTGCCTTCCTCTCCCGCTTCCCTACCTCCTGGCTCCAGCCCTGCCAGGGTTAATTGGCCTGCAGCTCCCACCCCTGCAGGAGAAGCAGAAAAGGGGGGCCCACCCCCTGCTCCCAGATGCTCCCCCCACACCCGGCACAGCTGTCTCCCCACATCCAGGATTATCAGGCTCCCAGGAGCCCGGGAGGAAGCGGATCACATTCTTGAGGGCCTTATGTCAGGCTGGCGGCTTCCCACTCCCCTCCCCACCCCCCCGGCCCCCAGGGCCCCTGCCAAGGCAGCTCAGTGGGCATCCAGCCAGCCAGGCCTGGGCACGAGTCCTGGCTGGACAAGCTTCCTACCTCCCTCCTTGGTTTCTTCACCTGCAAAGTGGGGACAATTCTACTTGAAGCAGGGGCAAGATTCAATGATAGAAGTCTGTACATACGAAGCACAGGGCCTAGAACAGCGGCTACCCTTACCACTGGGCAGCCCCATCCTAGGGGCTATGTACAAACTCACTTAATCCTCACAAGATGCCTCCGAGGTTGAAAGGTTCTATTATTATCATCTCCATTTCATAGATGAAGAAACTGAGGCACAGAGAGGTTGAGTGGATTGCCTACAGTCACACAGCCACTATGTGGCTGAGCTAGGATTCAAACCCAGGCCTTTCTGGCTCCAGAGTCCACATTAATTACACTAGTGCATGCATTAGATAGGCATTAGTTCCCTGTGTCCCTATTTCCCTTGCCTTCCGCTGCCTGCCCCCCCCCCCAGGACAACCAAGGGAGGCGAGAGGTCTGGATAAGATGGGGTCATACCACGGCTTTCACTAGTGCTCCTTGAGCCGTAGCTCTGCCTACTCCTGCTGTGTGGTGTTGGACAAGGTGCTGCCCTTTCTGATCGTGATGCACATCTCAGACAATAACATCGGATGGGAGGCACTGGCGTGGCATGTGCTTTTCTGGGTTCCGTGCGTACAGATAACTCATCTCCCAGAGGAGAGATGGGGCAGAGGAGGCTGGCAGCTCCAGATGCAACTGCAGATGTGTTTTCAAATGGAAAGAGGATGCTCTGACATCCCTGCACAGTTCCCCAGAAACAGGTCTCAGTCCTGCTGTGACTCGTGCCAGCCTGCTACCTCCAGGTGCAAGTGTCCTCAGGGTGTCCATCTGTAAAATGGGGGCTGAATCAAGAGCCTAGGAGTCATGGGGGACCCAGGGCCTGTTTCTAGGGAAAGACCTGGCTCAGGGCCACACAGAAGGTCTGGGGTAGAGCTGGAACTAGTACCGGGGTTCAACACTAAAGACCAACGTTCCTCTTTCTCTTCAATGAGTCCCCCACCCCGACCCCACCGCACTCTTCCCTGAGACCATAAGGGGCACCAGCCCTGCACTCACCACTCTCCTGCCTCCTGGAAGGCCTGACCCCAGACCCACCTCT